>VZZY01001878.1:183439-256233 GCA_013400335.1 Eurystomus gularis | reverse complement strand
GTGCTTCAGCTTTGGCTCTGACATAGCGGGAGAGGGAGGGCGGGAGGGGCGGAGGGAGGCTTCCCTGGCGGCGCCGTCACTCGCAGGAGCAGCGGGAGGCGGGTTGTCTGCGCCCGCGGCTTGCGGCAGCCTGCCATCGCCGTTCCGTGGAGGGAGACTTTCCGAAATGCAGCGCCGAGAGAGGAGATAATACACCCGTGCGTAAGTTACCCGGGGTCCCTTTACCGATCTCCAGCAGTTGTAACGGTGTTCTACTCGCGGGCCGTGGCTTGGGCGGTTTCGTTTCGGTTGTTGGTATTTGTCCATGGCAACCCCAGAACTTGTACCATGCAAGGAACCATTGAAATAAATAGCAAGGAGGGATAATCAGAACTCTTTTTTTTTCTCAGTAGAAGCAGGAAGCTGTCCTTCTGGCAATGTAATATGTCAGGCTGATGGGGGCATTGGATAGTAAGCCCCCATTTGAATCGTTAGATGCGGAGACATTTTTCTGTGACATCCCAGAGCAGTCTAGGGGTGGTAGATGCAGGTGCACTTGCTGCATCTTTGGAAGAACTGCATGGAAGGAGGGCTTGCCTCAGCTCTGCCAAACTCGTCATTTCTGCAGTCCTTGGGTGGGAATGATCATCATGCTGACCGAGAAGATGCAGAGGGAGATTTGTCAATAATTCCTATATCCTCTGTAAAGAGCTGTACAGAAGAATTTTCTCTCAGCATGATGATAAGGGGTTGCTAGAGGAGACTGTCGGGGATTTCCAGTTTTTCTGTTGAAATGAAGGAGGGATCAAGGGAAGCAAAATGCCCTCAGTTCCTGAGGTTTTTCTTCCCTCCCTTTCTCCTAGAGGAGCCTGAATGGTAGGCAAGCATGTTAAGTCCCTCACTAGTTAGTATTTCTGCTGTTAAACAGCTAAAGGTAGAGGCTGTTCATGTGGGGTGCTTCACTGAACGATTTACAGGCTTAGCGCTTCATTGGCAGCAGCACATAGGTTCTGACTGTGCAGAAGCTGAGCATGAAGCATTGAGTAAGGCCCTTGGGTGTGTCTGCTGTGTGAAATATAGATTGGTTTAACCTTAGCTTTTGCTTCTAGCTTCCTATCTTTTTGTATGGGAGGGGAAAGGAATTGCTAGTCATCTTTCCAAATTTAGTCTGTTATTTTGCTTTATTTTTCTTTGTGGTGGAGCATTAGAGGAGAAAACACATTCTAAGACCATGCTTAAATCACCATGAGTGACGTTATGTGGGGTTTTGTCTGGGAAATATTCCTGTTGACGTTTGCTTCTCTCATCTTTCTGCAAAATGGGCAGTGGAGGTGTTACTGGAAGCAAAAGAGCATGCGGTAGCTGCTGGAAAATGTGTTCATGTGGCAATGTTGCACTTTTTGCTCAGAAGTGTCCACTTTTTTTGGTAGCACAATGTGGAAGAGTTGGTTAGTGTAGAACAGCAAGAAAACACATTTTAATAAGCTCCTTTGCCATTCTGTGTTCTATACTACTTTGGTTTTGCATTGTATACAGTTCTTATTTCCACATCTATGTGCTTTCCAAAGGGCAGAGTCAGGCAAGGGTTGGCACCTGGTGATAGTTACCGCATGAGTTTAAAGGATAAGCCAGAACTGGTCAGACCAGCATTGGTATTCTAGGGCTTGATCTGAAGGCTACTACAACTGATAAAAAGCACTCTGGCTTGGCTAGATTTCTGGATTGGCTCCCTGGCTGCCCATCTGAGTAATTAGTGATGTGGATTTGAAGTGCTGGGGCCTGAGGCATAGGCCCTAAATTAAGGTTGACCTATGGATAAATCGCAGCCTAACAGTATGTTTTGTTTCCTCCATTGGCTTTGGGTTCCAGAGGTGGAACCTGCCCCACCTGTGTCTGTGGCCCCGCCCTCTTCCAGGTGGTTGTGGTTGGGGTGGTGGATGAGGCCGGGGCTATATCAAACAGGAGCTGATTCATTTGTGTGTGGCTTCTGTTGGGGCTGGTTGCATCTTGTTGGCATCTCTTGGTGGTGTCCTTCTATATGAAGGGCCAATGAGGGAGCCATCTCTGTCCATTGTGTCCAGCAGGCGATGCTGGCACCTCAGTGGGCAGCGGAGGAGCTGAGCCCACAGGAACCTATGGCAAGATTGTTTGAAATAAGACCTCTGCAGGGGTGTTGCAGAGTTGAGTGTTGGCCTGTGTGATCAGGTAACTGATGGCAGCATAAAATGATGATGGCTGAACTAGCACAACAGGATTCCAGCATGGTGGCTTGGTAACAATTCCCAACCTTGTTTCTAAGCATTTAAAATTTTTTAAAAAAATTTTTCTACCTTTCTCTTATTTCACTAAAAACCAGTAGATGCAGAGTATGTTTTTATTGTAAATCTTACCTATGGTTTTGTCAGATTATTTCATTGCTGTGCAGCAATCTGCTTACCCTCGCAAGCTGTGGGTAATTCAGTGGTCCGCATGCAATCCTGGACTTGTCTTTTCAGTCTGCGCATTAAGCTACGCTGATATGGTCAATAAATTATCACTTCCAATGCTGCTTGGGTGTTCTGAGTGTAATTAGACCCCTCCTAGGCCTGCTGCATTTGTAACTCTAAAGAACTCAGACAAGCCTCTTGTTAGTGAATGATGTCCTTTCCCACCGAGTGATTTACTCTAGTACCAGTATGGCTGTGTGAACTCTGTAATGGGTTCTAACAGCCAAAACAGCCAAATTTTTGGTGATTTTCCTGTCTTGCTTTCTGGCATCTTAACTCAAGGGTGGCTTTGCTGTGTTCTGTAGTCATACGGATGCAAGACTGGAGTCACGTTAATCCATTTAAGAAGCAGTCAGACTGAACCCAGTTTCTAACCCTTTCTGAATCAAACTTTTGTGAAGGTTTTGAACCATGACAAGTCCATGACTGAAAAAGATGACTGTCAGACCATAATGCTTTGGGGAAATAAATACCAGCTAAAGTTTACTAACTTCGGTGTTAGTAGGTATCTTTGTTGTCACACTGTGAACGGTTCTGTAAGCTCTGTCTTTAGATCTCTTTAATTGGTATCGCTTAGGCATAGAGCAGGAGCAGATATCTCATGCAGTAAACAAAGCAGCAGATTTACGTTAATGCTAATGTGTTTGCAGTCTGAGCCAAAAGCTTTTCAGGGTTATTGTAACATGCTGGGCATACGGCCCATCTATCTAAGTGTCTGAAGGAGACAAAAGTTATGGATTGACTCATTGTACAAATCAGCTCATCTGAAAGTCAGATTCTGCTGTTTGTTGCCATCAGTAATTTAGTTGTATTAAGTAGGGCTGAGGATGGATGGCAGCGTGGCTGGAATATTGAGATGGGATTTCTGAGATCCCAGGAGCCTTTCCTTGCATCAGCACAGGTTTTTTTCTGTGACCTGGGGCAAGTCATTAGATGTTTCAGTAAACTGGGGTTGCTGATACTTCCCTCTTTTTCGCAGGGCACTGTGAAGATTAATGCGTTACAGCCGTTTGAGGGGACCATACAAATACAGTATCAAACAAAGCATTTGAAGAGTGTGTGCCCCATACCTAACGAGATAATACATGCTTTGTAAAACTATCCTACAAATGTGCCTCGTACTGTAATATATCTACATATAAGCACGGACAGCCAAAGGGGATAAGTTTTAATTGTGGCAATAAATCCTGAATATTGATTTGGGGCAACTGTGAGCAGAGCCTTTGTTCATTGTCAATTATGAAGTAGTATTTGGAGACCATTGCAGTTGTTACATGTGACATTGGATTTTGTTGTGTTTTAGCAATTAGAAGATAATGCAGACTCTGACAGGGACTTAAATATGTAATTCCTATGTGTTGGGGATAATGGAATGCAAACCTCCCCCTGTGACTCCTGCTATGGTAATCTAAAATTACTTAGGCATTTAAGTTCGGGAGGATTTAAGTCCTCAAAGTAGTTCAGTCCCATTCATTAGGAGTGCTCCACAAAGTGAAAAGAGCTTGGTTATCTTGAACTATATAAACTCTGATATTCAAATACATACATATATATACCAAGTTACACTTTAAGCTTCCTAAGGAGAATAAACGGACAAGATAGTGTAGATCTGTGGGACTTCTGTCTGCTTAGAGACAAAATACTTGTGTTTCCCTAGAACAGCTTTATAAAGGCTGGTTAATTACACAGAGCAGAAAGTTCTTAAACCTGCACAGCAGCTTTCATTATAGGTTAGGCTTCCTAAATGGGTCATGATGCACAGCAATTAGCTATAGACTGTTTAAGATATTTTTTTCTTATTATCTTATATCTAGCATATTATTATAAAGGGTATTAGTGTTTTATGATCATACAAAATACACACCAGCCATGTAAATGTGACCTATGGTACACTGATTCAACACGCACTGTTAAAAATAATTGAGCTCTATTGTAATTTTTATTTTGTGGCTCAGCATGGGTTTGAGGTTGAGGTCCTATAGTCCTAGTTCTTGAGCTTCATTGACAGCAGTGTATTTCTTTGCTTGCATAAGAAACATCTCCACTAGATATTTTCCCATCTGCTATTTGAAGTTCTGTAGAGAGAACCTAATGCTGATTCTTCTGGTTTTTCTGGGAAAAAGGCGTAGGGCAGTGGTGAGATTTTAACACATGCAGGTTACTTAAAATAAATCGGTTATGGCTTAGAATTATAACCCACCTTAGAGGGAAACTACAAAATTAGCTGCAAAGGAATTTTGCAGGTTGCACCTTATACAGAAAATATAGTGTTCAGGATGGTTTTTGATATTAAACAGGAAGCACCTATTTATAAGAGGAAAAAAAGAAAAGAAAATTGATGACTACTAGAAATAAGTATTTATAGATTTTTTCAAAAGAATAATTCAAGAGTTGGCTTTGTAAAAAGAGAAATCAATGTTATGATTTGAGCTGAAGTAAACGTGGCATTATGGGCTCTTTTCATTTCTTGGTCTTTTTAAATAGTGTCAGCAATTTAAAACCTGAATTGTCTGCAGTTAGAGAGAGCTCTTATTTATCCATCTGCGCTCTGACCTGTGGAACGGCTGGGCTGACTTCATACCACAGTTTGCTTTGTGCTCCTGATCTGATGATCACAAAGGTAAATGGTACAGCTGCTCCTACAGTGTGGAGCTCGGTGCTCCACAGCCGGCTGTTGCCTCTCGTGTGTCTGTGTTGCAGTTCTCTTGCTGCGTGAACCACAGGTGCTGCTGGGTGTTCTGTGCGCTTCCGTGCTGTCACCTGTGGGAGTGAAGGGTGCTGAGTGAAACCGCTGAGGACTGTGCTGCAGGTGTAGGTTGCATGCCTGGAAAGGAAGCTGCCAGTTAGGATGCCTTCCGGGGTACTCCTCAGCTTTTACAGGCATGCTGCTTCGATTCAGGGAGACAGCACAAATCTTTATAAATACAATTGAATCCATTAATTAAAGTGCTTCTTGCATTGGTGAGACTCATTTCCGTAGGTCATTTTCACTGGCTCCCACCTTTGCTCTTTCATTGCCCTGAGCATTCACTGCTCCCAGGCATTTGCACACTTGTTGGCTCACTACAGTTGACTTCTTAGGTTCTTGGCTATACATTGCTTAGGAAGAGAAGGCATTTCAGCTTTGCCTTTTTTTTTTCCCTCCATAAAATGGATTTTGAGTGATTGACGGAAAGGCAATAGATGGAGTGCATACACTGATGAAACAAAATTGTCGCGTACTATGGAACAAATTATTGGTTTACTTTTGAAGAGTTTGTTTTTTTTCTGGGAGGTGAGGAGTGTTCAGCTGTTAGTGTTCCATAATAGTATCCGGTAACGGCGTACAAGCACTTAAAAGGTTTCTATTTCGAGTCTTTGAAATGACTCACTAATAATGTAGATCAGCAGCTCCTGGAATTCCTATGGCATAGCATCTGCCACTGCAGGAAATGTCTCTGTTTGTCACAAGGGATTCAAAAATATCCAGTCTTTTCTACTGTGATTTCTATACAGCTCCATACCATGAGGGAATATAATGAGAGGTCCTCTCAGAAAATACCCACAGGCCTCCCTGCTCTCAGCCCAGCCTGAGGTGCTAAGTGTACTTTGGATACTGGGGGCTGCAGGGTGTCCAGCAGTGACTTGTGTCCAATGCAGGAAGGACTTTAAAGATCTTCCTCCTGTCCATTGCCTCTCTTTGTCATTCCAAGAGAATGGTCATTGAGTAGCAAATACAAATAGTTTTGAATGTATTTAATTTCACAAACTTCATCTACTGTTTGTGGGGGGTTTTGGGTGGCTGGTTTTTTTGCCATATTTGTTTGGTTTTTAGTGCCTGAAGTGTGGCACTTAAGAATTTCCATGTATTTTCTTCATCACCTTTAGCTAGTTTTGCTGGTTTTTAAGCAATAGTTCCATTATGCACTACTGGGAATTGCCAGTTTCTAAGAGTTGTGTCTAATCTTTGGCGGTGGTTCTCTGAAAACATCTTAGTGTTGTCCAAGGGTTTTATCATATGATTTCTCTTGGGCTTTTCCCTTATCAAAGATGGGGAGGGGAACATCCAAACAACTGATATGTTGAGACTTGTGCTGACTTCATCTGTATGAATTTAGAGAGTGATACACCGGTGCATCTTACACTTGCTTAATTCCCACCCACTTTTTACCTGTATCTGACTGGTGCCTGAATGACTATAGATGAAATGACTGTAGTCATGTTGCTGCGACAGCTTCTGTACAGTCTGCCATCCGTGACATGCATCCAAATATTAATTTGTATTATGCACAAAGTTATTGAATATTTATCAAAATCACTTGTATTAAAAAAATAACATTACTGTGGTAACTTTCAATTTTGAAGAAGGAGAAAAAAGATGAACATAATATGGAATGATATGATGGTATCAGTTGATCTGTGATGTCCTTATGATCCGAGTGATACGCATGGATTGATGTGTATCTTTTCATTGTCACCTTGGCTCATCTTCATTCTTATTATCGGCACCTGCCTACTCTGAATGAGAATTTGATGTGGATGTTAGGATGGCTTCTGAAGGCAGTGAAGGGAAGCTAATCTCAGCTGGTTTATGACTAGGAGGGACTGCGTATTTAAATGCATGGAAGTCTTTATTTCATGAAATACACTATGATGTATGAGAAGGCTGTGCAGAAATTTAAGTTGTTGTGAAGTACCTGACCTCTGCAATGCAAGTTAATTTTTAGATATGCTGTAAACTATTTGGGGCATAACTATTCATGATGCGTTTTTGATCATAAGATTGTGGTCATGTTGGCAGAGGATACTAAAATGAAACCTCAAAGAACATGGAAAAGACTGCAATTCAGGGGAAAAAAGCAAAGACCTATTTGAAAAGGATTTTAAATTGTTTCTGTTGAAAATTGAAATGACTTCTGTAAAAACCAAAACCAGTATTCCATGTAGTGAATGTCTAATGCAAACAGTACCATTATTTTCTATGCTTTCCCCCTCTTTTATTTGGGTGCTTATTTATTTGTTTTTTGAACCATTGTACGACTACAAGAAATAAGAATATCCTTAAATACAAGAGAATCTTTAGCCTTTCTTGAGCGAAAAAAAAATGCAAGCCATCTGTACTCTGCATTACTTAAAATATTTAAGCTACTGCTTACATATTTCCTTGCTTCAGTGAGAATTGGCATAGGAACCACTGAAGTCGGGAATATCTAAACTTGATGCAAAGCTTTTGCCACTGATCCACAGAGTGCTCCTAGAGAAAGCCCTGAGTGAGCTGAAGATGGTTTGACATTACAGTTTCCAAGCTTGCTCATGCTTACTTCATCAAACTGCTCAATTCTACAGTCTCTGGTGCCGTTTACTGGCTTTAAGCAAAGTTGACACATTCTGCTTTAAACTATGACCCATGGACAGCTGAAATATGAAGAATGGAACTTAAATTGAAGGAAGAAGTCCAAATGAGCCTGTCCTGTTTATAAAAGGCTTGATCATGTCAGTACACTGACGCATGCAGTTTTATGAGAAGGGGCGATATTTGCAAGGCAACTTGACTGTTAAAAGTTTAGTTTCTAAATGTGCTAAACTCCTATTACAACTTTAACTGTCTTTTCCAGGCTTTTTTAGGCCTTCTAGTTGTCTGTTAGGATGTACAACATGTGCAGTCTTCAAATGTGCCTTTAAGTACTGTGCAGTGACAATTGTATTAACATGTCATGTATTTAGGCCTTGTGAAACAAAGTAACTTGAATTCTTGCCATGCAAAAGCGATCACTGGTGAAATGATAACCTTCAAGTTTCAGAAATGTAGACCAAAGATTTCTTTTTTTTCCAACTAAAACTATTCTGACCTTTTAATAATTATTTTAACTTTTTTTAAAGTGTTCTCTCTTTGGCTTTCCATATACCTGTCTGCTAAAAAATATAACTATTTACAACCATCTATGGCAATATAAAACATGATTTTAATTGCCCCTGCCTTACCTTACTGTCTCAGCTTTTTTTATGGCCTCAACTTCCTTAAGTTAGCCTGAATGATAGCACTGCTATTGCTCTGTTAAAAGATCTTAAAAAAAACCCAAAAAAATGGGGGGGGGGAGGAACTGAAAAGGCTATTGCCATCTGAACTGATTAAACCAAAATTTGTCTTTCATTTGCTGCTTCAAGGCTGGATGTCTTCTGTTTTGCAGGTGAAAGATAGCAAGTGGAAAGGGAGAACAAATGTTAGAGTGTGTGCAGAAATGAGACATTGTCTTTAAATTTCATTGTGCTCCTATATTTAAGAGCTTTGCTGCAAAACCAAGCATGCTGCATGGAGAGGGGATTTTTTTTTCTGGGTAGAAAACAAAGGACAATTATAGCATCTTAAAAATATTCAGTTCTGCTTTGAGAAGTCTTTCCATTGAACGTCAGAGATATGTTATCAACTTACTATTCTTAAGCTGGAAAATCTTTCATAGAATAATGGAGTATTCAAAATTGCTTAACAGACTCAGGCATGCAATTTCTATTAACTTAAATAGGAGCTGTGTGGGCTCCAAAATCACTTACATAGCTTTGAAAAAACTGATCCTTAATGTATTATTTGTCTGCAGTAGTCAGTGTTTATAATCTGCTTCGTACAAGATTGAAAATTCCTTCTCCCTGTCTGGTGTACTTAACAGAAGCATTATGAAAAAGTACCGTATTCTTTAAAATTAGCATGAAATATTCATCTGAAAATGTCAATGTCAATAAATCTTTAAAGGGGATGTGATATTTTCATGGATTTTAAAGAGTAAAAAATAATTAAAAGGTTGTTAGGACTAAACTATTATAAGTAATGGAAGAATTGTAGTAAAATCTGGGAAATTTGGATCAGATTTTTTGTTAAATTTGGTGAAAGTTGCAGGAAAACATGGTGACTTTTTATTAACCCCTCAACTTCTGTACCCTGTGATTAGGACACAAGTTAAAGATGTGGCAGACCCGGAGCTGCTTATCTCCTCAGACAGGATGGAAACTCCGTCAGGGCCTGCAATGCCTACTAAGTATATTAAAGAAATATTTTGAAGTAGAAAGGTCCTGCATGGCCTGAAAACGTTCTTTGTCAGGGCAGAGGTGTCTGCGTGTCCTTGGTGACATTCAGGTTCACAAAAGTACCACGTGGAAGAACAAGAAGAGGCTTCAGTAGAGTAGCACTGGATACCAGAATGCCTGCACAGCCAAGTGCTTCTGCTGGGGCTATAAAGGCTGAAAGCCAAAAGAGGAGGAGAGTGGCAGGGGAGAGGCATATCTCTTATTATTAGACAAGCTCTCCACTAGTCTAAAGTCCCAATTGTTTTCACAGTGCTGAAAAAATATATAAATATTGGGGAAATGGGATGAGTTTTAGAGGAATATTCTCCCTTCTCATTTAAAAAATCCATTCTGAAATTGTGTTGTCAGTTCTACGTTTGTCTGCAGTTAATGTTCACTTAGGAGGGGATTCATTAAGAGTTATTCTGCATGAGTACTCAAAAGATTTCTAAAGTGTGAAGTAAATGGTGCAGTTTTGGGTGGGAGGTAATGGAAAACAGAACACTTGAGACGAGTGAGTTCTGAGGTGTGTGTGCCTGGTTCACAAGGAAAGCACGTGGTCCTCTTGTTGCTGCAGTTTGGTGCAGCTGATGACTTAGGTGGAGTTGCTCCTGCCTTTCATTTCTCAAGGGAAATAAAACTTTCCTAGCTTTATCCCTTCTTGCCTTTTTGGCCTGATGCTGTTCTTCCTACCTGGCCCCCTTTGCTCCTTGGTTGCCGCCATTGCTTTCAGTCTCCCCTCATATTGCTTTCCTCCGAGATTCCCCAGGGCCTGGCCCTGTGTTTTGTGATTACCCTTCTGAAGAGGCTTCTGCAATTCTGGTGTCAAGTCTACAAAACCTGACCTACTTGCAAATATTTAAATTGCTGACAGAAGGAAAATAAAATGCATCTTGTATGCTAAGGAGAGATGTGCTTGTAGTAGTTACTACTTTACTGACATGTATTCCTGCTCTCATTGCTTCTCCCATCCCGTGTCTCGATCCATGTACTGGCCTATAAGGTGTTTAGAGGTGAGCCTACTGAATTTTTTGGTGCCAATTTAGTGATGATATAAAACGTCTGGAAGAAATTCAGGTTTCGTTTTTCTCCCCACTAGGCTGGCTGCTATTGTCCTTTAGAAAAAAACCTCACTTTTAGAAGCATAAAAGCTCATTAATAGTGTAAGAACTTTACTAATTTTTATTGTTGAAAAAGAAATAGAGGCTTACGTATGAGTATTGGTTTATACTGCAGCAGAAGTGAAGTGTACTGTTTAAATGCCAGTTCAGCCAACCAAGCCATGAACACTAATATCAGTTTAATGTTCTGTATTTGTTACGTAAAAAAGGACAGCACTGATTTTGTTGACCAGTTATTAGTTTTCTGTACTTTAAAATGCAGATATAATAAATTGCTTTAATATTCAAAGGACAGCATAACACTTGAATTTACTTTATAGAACATCAGTGCAAAACAACTAAAAATATAGTTTGTTTCTTACGGTCTGTCATTTTTGACCATAAGGTTGTTACTGCAAGTTTAAAAATCAATAAAATGGGAAATTAGATTGGCTTTCCATCTGAAGGTGTTGAAATAAATTGTATTTCGATTATCATAATTTGCTGGTTATCCTCAAAAAATGTAGTGGTTTGTGTACTCTGCTTATTATTGTAGAATGTTGCTTAATTAGAACAGTCCAACCAGAAACAGTGATGCAGGAGGGGATGCCTCTGTAGACAAGAGAATACTTCCAGAACAGTGGTGAAGGGTTTCACCTGCTTCAGCAGGCAATGAAGACAGCAGGAAATACTCCACTGACAGGTTAGTGGCAAGAGGATCAGACCCTTAGGCCTGTGCTACTGATCTCCTGGCTTGCCTGCTGTGCAGCTGAAATCAGAGAGACGAGCACTGCACAGCCAGAAGCACAGCAAGTGTTTTCTTTGGATGCAAATAAAGCATACCATGGTTATGGCATCACACAAGAATGCAGGCATCTGATTTCCACGTTTTCTAAACCCCCTGGATTTTAGGTGGCTTTCTGGCTCTTCAGGATAAATTAAATGGCAAAGCATTTCTGAAGTGGTTCTGACATTTCTTCTACAATTTAATTTCTCCAGTTTGAAATGAAGAATACACCTATAAAAGTTGCTGAGGCTGTGGCATTATAAATGTGAGCACCATTGTGGTGGGCCTGGGTTCAGAAGCCAAACCATCGACAGGTGCAGTGAGGTTCCAAGCACTTAAATGCTGTATCGAGGCTTTAAAAGAGATTTTTAAATGCAGGCTTTCTGCAAGTCACTTTGGAGAAGTTGCTTTGGGTATTGTGTCCATATAAAATGTATGGCAGCCAAAGCAGGTATCTACAAAAGTGAATTACGTTTCTAACAAACTGCACACTCATCAGCTCCTGTAACTGTCACATCTCCTGGATCAAGGACTAGATTAAGTCTAGGTGGATATTGTGCCTGTAGGTGGTCAAGTCAGAAAAAGGTGGTAAATCTTTCTTACTGTCCTGCTTACAGCCTGATTCTTGGAGGTTATCTTCTGACTTAGCGGAACTCGAGGACATGCTGCACCTCTCAAAAGGCCCTGCTTTGTTCCAGTGGCTCTCTAATTAGCGGAAAAAAAGCAAATGGGAAATTCCTTTAGCACAGTTGGAGTGAATGTTGAAACGCTTCATGCAGGGCTGAACTCCAATTCATTAATGTACTGTAGGCAGCCTTCACTTCAGTAATGCCAAAAACTAGGCTGTGTTGTGCCAGAGAACCAGCTATACCAGCACACTCCAAACGGAATCCAGGCACCTCTTTCTCTGACCCTTGGCCGCAAGTTAATTAAACCTCACAGAGATTTAAACTGTCACTTTAAAATAATGTAAGAGTGTATCAGTCCATCAAGGCAACATTGTCAGTGTCCACTCTTTTGCTAACTAAAAACATTTTGGTGTCCTGTTCTCTCTTTGATGTGGCTCTAACTGAATATTCACAAGAGAAGATATTACAATCCTCATGTAGAATTTTCTCTTGAGCGCCTTGTTTTTCAGGTTGTGTCTCATGGTGTAATTTTAAGAGAAGTTCTGTTTTTAGTCCTTCCTCCCATTCCAATTTGTAGAAGGTCAGAACCACAACTTGACTTTCTAAATCATCTTAGTTGTGGGGCTCCTCCTCTTGCACCAGCAACCTCTTCACAAGGTAGAACTTCATGATGAGACCGTATTAGGCTGATGTAAATCAGCAAAGCTCCTAAGCTGGACTGTGGGTTTTTTGACTTGGTATTGGGGCTTTGAAATGCTACAAACCTCCAGCTTGAGTTTTGCATATATGGATTTATTTTTTATCTTCTGAACTTCAGTTACCTGTGTAAATCTTCTGGTATCATCCAAAAGAATAGAAAGAGTAAGAAATACTATATTGGTAGCTGTAGAAAACGATGAAGACTTCCATTCCTTTGGTGGTGTGTTGGTTTGTTGGGATTTTTGTTTGGTTTGGTTTTTATGTGGTCTCCGACGTGCTAGCTAGAAGAGGTACAACATGGCTTGTTGTGACTTCTAAGGAATTTGTAGTCCTAATAGAATATTCTAGAGTATTGTCTCTGCACTTTGGGGACTTCCATCCATTCTGATTAAATTTTTTGCAGCTTTATTGCTGAATGTGACCGGATATCAGCTGATGCTTATTATTCTGGAAAGAGAAAGATGTGGCAGGAGAGCACAGAAGGTATCCTCCTCTGCCTTAGTAACATTTGAGAGGGACGTGGAGGTTCACTTTGTTGTCAGCATTCTGACAACTGTACTGTCAGCTGGCAGGAGTGTCCTGCTGGTCACTTAAGAACAGTTATTTTCTGGCTTGACTGTAGTGAAAATATTCTCTTGTGTTCGTTTTCTTCTCCTCTTGAAATTCCCCCTTGTGCTTTAACAAAGATACACTTCTGTTCCCTGCCCAGACTCCCAAAGAGATAAATCCAGCTTTTGTTCTACCAAATTCTTTCAGCCTGGCACTGACAACGCCAGTGGCCTCATCTGATTAAATCTACTTCACTGCCATGCAACATGACAAATGCTTTTGGTTCAAGTTGAATGGTAAAGCTTTTGCAAACAGGAAAAACAGTTGTCAGCTGTCACTGTTGTGGTACCAAACATGCATTGTGTTGGAACAAGCAGACAAAAAGGCCTGTGAGGCGTACAGCAGATCAAATGGAAACCCTCTTAGGGTACATCCAGTTCTATTAAGACTTGAGTGTATTTTTATCAAGACTTGTTTAACAACAGAGGGGAGAACATCTGTCAGCAATTCTCAGTGTGGAAAAATACTGTCTTTTGCTCTCAAGAAAGCCTAGAAATTGCAAAATTACATGGTACTGTATCATTTTCAAGATAGGAGGTTTTGAAATCTTAATTTTTGCTTACAAATACAGCTTTTGACATAATATTCTGTAAAAAAAAAAAGGAAAAGGCTGGTTTGAGGCGCTCTGGAGAAAGCTATTTGTCTGCAGAGTGGTGACTGCTTCAGAAATTAAGGTATGAGAGTGAAATGTGGTTGAAAGCGATACCTGAGTGTTTGGCACGGCCCTGGTTATTGAGTTTCTTGTTCAAATGCACACAAACAGCTTTAAGATAGTAGACTTATCTAAGCAGGTATGTCTTTCTTTAATAAATATCTTTCTTAAATACATTTCAAGATACTTATTTCTCCAGTGTAGCTAGTGCTTAGTGACACATTATCACACCTTTTGAAGTTCTGCTGTGGTAGTTAATGGTTCTGTGGCCAAATCACTCTGGGAATATTCCTTACCATTCCAGAATTCTGCACCAAATCTTACCAGCTTCTCAGTGTTCTTATCCCTGCCCCGCTAAAGAAGTAGAAGTTTGATTGTTTGTTTATTATAGGAGATGTCTACCTTGCCACTTACAGGCAGATCTGCCCGCTCACTCCCATTTTCCAGGCTGGCTGGACACCAGCCAGTACTGACCCACAGACATAATGCACAAGCTAATGTAATAAGTGTTGCTGAAAGCCTGGGGTAACCTAATGAAAGTGGCAGGGCTTTCGGGGCAGAGCTTGCTCCAGCTGCTCCTGCCACAGATGCCTCAGACCCAGGCAGAGCGCAGCAGACACGCTACACCTTCAGATATGACAGCTACTCGGCAAGCTGTCTAATGGTGAATGATAGCTCCTTCTTCTAGAAGGCTAAATGTAAGAGGAAAATAATGTGGTTTTGCTCAAGCAGATTGCTCCGCTTATGTTCTAAGAGATGTTTTTGAGTTTTTTCTGAAACTCTGGGGTTATTTAGTCTGGAGAAAAGGAGGCTGAGGGGAGACCTTCTCGCTCTCTACAACTGCCTGAAAGGAGGTTGTAGTGAGGTTGGTGTCAGTCTCTTCTCCCAAGTTATAGGACAAGAGGAAATGGCCTCAAGTTAGACCAGGAGAAGGTTAGATTGGATATTAGGAACTACTTCTTCACCAAGGGTTGTCAAGGCCTGGCCCAGGCTGCCCAGGGAAGTGGTGGAGTCCCCATCCCTGGGGGATTTAAAAGATGTGGTGCTGAGGTACATGGTTTAGTGGTGAGCTTAGCAGTGCTGGGCTGACCTTGGACATAATGATCTTAAAGATCTTTTCCAACCTAAATGATTCTATGATTCTTTTTTTGGGGAAAAAGGAGGAGGTGTGTTACTGTTGCTCATGCATTCTTTCCCTTTTGCCCCTGTTTTTCTTCCTCTGTTAGGAAAAGATTTCATCCTTTTTATGCTCTAGGAGGAGTGCAAAATGAAAGAGGTGCCGCAAATTTTAGTCTGAATTTCTTAATCCCTGTGGTTTTGTTCTCTTTTCATTATCAAAGGAAATAAGAGTTATTAGTGTCCTTTGGAGAGACACTTTATTTCTTCTAACTTGAATAATAATGAATTAAAAGTTATTGAAAGAAAAATGACTGTGGTGATGATCATTAAAATAATAATTGTAATATCTGTTCCTGCGCTGTTGCACTTGCCTTTTGCACCTCCCCAGACTGTAAGGAAATTTCCTTCACTAGGCTTTTCATACTAAACTAGGAAATGTTGACCTGAAGGTTGTAAGTGGCTTAATCCTCAAACTGTGTCATGTGGGGCTGTCCTCAGGGTTATATTTTTATAATATGCTAATGGCTTAGTAGCTAGTGAGAGAAGTGAAATTACTGTGCCCCTCAGCTAAAGAGCACTGAAAGTCCTATTTGGTCCTTAATATAGTAAGGATCTATCTTGATGCTTGGCATTCTTTCCACCTCAGCCAGAGAGCTTTGTGACCTTCCATTCAGTTTAGTTTCTATTACAGCTCTTTAGGAATTGCTAGAGCTACCAGCTTTGGGAGAATCATCTAAGTGAAAGAAAATAGTCATTTCTGCCATTGCTCCCTTTGCTTCCTGAGGTATCATCCCTGAGGCTCCCCAGTAATCGCTTGTCATAGGTCACCTGCAAGTCTAGCAAAACTCAGTATGGAAGATTTTTTTTATTTTTTTTTTCCCAAGCTACATTTATATTCTGCTTCCTTTTCAAAAAATTAGATCAGCATCTTAATTTTAATTAAATAAAAAGGCTGCTAGCTGAAGCCTCTTGAGCCTGTAGCATCAAAAATAGGAAGGAAGCCAAACAGAAATGACTGCTGAGATAATTTCATCTCACAAGTACAGGCCCCAACTGTGTGTCCTTCAGCTAGTTTCCTCAACCATATATTGAAGTCCAAAGCTGCCTGGCACCCAGTGAATGTCACAGTAAGCCATGCTGTCGCCCTAGGGCTCAGGAGTCCCCTGTGAATACCATGAGTGTGGTCATCAGAGGACACCTGTCCTGAGAGTGCCAGTAAAAATCTTCTTGGGTCACGTAGCAAGAAAGCTAGTGAGGTGTCGCAGAAAATGTGTCAAACTAGCATTACTATATAAAGTACTTTATCAGTAATCTGGAAGTGAATTAGCAGCCATTCCTGCTAAGAGGTTTTTCCAACTGTCCTCAGAATTAATCTCTCTGTGCTCTCAGTGAATGCAATGGTGTATATTTATGGTGGACAATTATCTAATTACTGGCCATTAATGAGTATCTGTAGTCTCTGACCCTACTCAGAGACGCAAGGAGTGTCAGATTAATTGATTGGTCCCTCTGTTCTTTATCTCTCCTTTCTTGCTTGTTCAATATTACAGGCTAAATCCTGCACTATATGTTACAGGCAAGGCAAAAACACAGTTGCACTCGCTGTTTCTGAAGATACAGAAGGACTTTCAGAGAATCCTCGCTGTGTGGGATTTTTCTGACATGACTGCTCAGGTGCTGAAGCTGGCCTTCTGCCAGCTGCTGCTCCTCTGTCAGGGATGAAAGTCAGTGCGTTGGATCAGGACTTGTGCAGGAGAGGGAGGCAGATGCAGCTTTTCACTGCTGCACATCGGTACTGCCCCATCTTCCCTGACGGGAGCTTTGTGGAGATCCTCCTTTGGCTTCATGGTCCAATAGTTATTAGCTTTGATGTAGTGATGAATGAGATCGCTCTCTCTGGAATGTCTCTGATGGAGAAAAAATGGCAGGCTTTGGGTTTTAATATTTCAAAGGAAGAAGATCTAATGGTTGGTGGAGTAGCTGCCAGTTTCATGTAGTCATCTTTCAAAACTGAGTATTGCATAATGTGGAGACCCCAAAGGTATAGAAAACTTTGAGGTATTTACAACATTTGATCTCTAGTCAAAACAAATACATCCTAACTGCTTCTGCCATGTGACTTTCTTCATCATCCTCACAGCTCTCGTTTAAGTTTTTATCATGGTGATGAATGCAAGGGTTGTCTTTGCCAAACTTAGGCTATTGGTGTGGTATGAAAGTGTTGACATGAAACTATCTTTACTCTTTTGCTTTACCTTCTACTGGCTCAATTTTTTCCATTCCAACATGGAATTAACAGGTATTGCTTTCAGAGTTCTCCAGAGCTTCTTCCCTCCCCACTTCAAAACAACTGAAGGTGTAGGAAACTGTTTCCTACAGACTGTTGACCTTTCTCTCTAATCAGATCATATTATGACCTTAGAATATTCATTGCCCTTCAAACAGAAGCTTTGCCTCCTGCTTTCCTTGTATGCAGGTACATGCAAAGCCATTTCTTTTTTGGCCAGTGTTCTTCTGATGGTGTTTTACCATGGTTCCTATAGAGCATGCTTCTCAGTGAGTATGTTTTATGCTAATTTGTCCTGGGACAGGAAAAAATAAGCAATGATTCAGAATGTTTTGCCAACTTCCAAAAAAAAGCTCTGGAGGCAAAATGTTTCTGAAGTACCTGGTAGAGAGCATATGATTGCCAGCTAGCCTGGACAAAGTCCACGGGAGCTATCCCTTCACTAATGAAGGGTTAGGCTGAGGTGGAACTGCATCGTGTGACTATACTGCTATGAACACTACATCTTCTTGCACCAAAACAAAAAGTAGCATTCAAACAGACATCTCATAATGGTGGACATCAGTATAGCACATACTAAATGGTTTCTATGCTTTCATATGAAATCTTTTTTGCTCAATGTATAGATTTCATTAAGAAACATTGGAATTAATTATCCTTCTGTGAGAGGAGCAGAAGTTTCAAATGGGCTTTTCATATATTTATTGCAACAAGATGGTATGGCAGGAGAATTCAGAGTCCTGCTCTGGAAAGAAAGATGTCCTGAGCTCTTCTCTCTTGCTTGTTCTTTTTGATGTTGGAGGAGCAGAAATGTTCTCTCTCCCTTTCTCTAAAGGATTAAATAGAACACTTTGCTGCCAATGCCTAGATTTACTTCAACAGGTACCTTGGATCCAGATATTAGACTCTTGCACTTCAGGGCTTTTAAGAAGATTGAGGTAATTGCAGTAAATGAAACCAAATACAAAATACTGTATTGTAGCTTTATATATATATATAGAGAGAGAGAGAGAGAGAGAGTGTGTATATATACACTTTTATATAAGTATACTGGGCTGCCACTCTACCCCCAAGGTTTAACTGGAATTTGCAAGACCATTAGTTTGCTGTTAATGCAAAACTTAGTAGTTCTCTAAGGTAGACAACTGCGGTGGATTTAAACTGTTCAAGACCTATGAAAATTATCTTTGGTGATGCTTCAGGTTAGGAGAAAGAGAGAGGAATTTACTATTTTAACGCAGTTGCTATTCTAATAAATAGCGCCGATGGCTTCAAAGGGTTTGCAGAATTGGGCTGTCTAATACTAAAGCTCCAGTTAAACACAAGAGGTTTGGGGTTTTTTTGGAGGATATTTTAACAGAAAATCATAAGAAGAGCTTTGGACTTTGAAAGCCGGTGTCAAAGTGGAGGAGTTCCTGCTATCAGAGCTTTGAATATCAGGGACATTGTAGAATTGACACTGTTCCTGACAGCATTGTATCCATGAGCCGAGCTTTTGCTGCCTTCTAAGGAACCTGCACAAAGGCAGCATTTGTTCTCCTTTTCTGTGACCCCGGCGACTCCGTGCTCTGCCAGGATGCTGGAACTGTTTGCTACAAAAAAAAGAAGCTGGCTGTAGAGCTCTTGAGGAGGAGGAAGCAGAGGCTGTTGGTTTGAAAGCAAACCACAGTGTTTGCTGCTTGCATAACATGCTCAAGGCAGATGCAAGAACCTGGTATGGAAACTAAAGAATGGCATTATTTGGTGGGCATGGGCTGAGCTAAAGCAGTTACCAGGGGGATGGCTGTAAGACAGAAGTGCTTTACCAGCCACTGCTGACTCTCGGAACGAGTACTGCTATGGTGAGGCAGATTCTTACTCATCTGATTTGGTGGGCACAGATCCTGAAGGAGGGAGATTTGTCAATGTTTCACAGCTCGGATGGCAGTGTACAGATTTGGACGAATCTGTTTTAATTTCAAGTCCTCTGCAGTAGTAGGAAAAACATGATTTCAGTCTCATAGCTATTTATGTCTGTAATTGCTGGTTAATACAATTCCAGTCTGAGTTTTTGGAGGATCACTTCTAATGGCTAGACAGACAAGAGACAGCTTCATCTATTAGCAGTAATCATATTTCAGAAGAAGCTCAGTGTTGAAATGATTTCTTCCCCGATTCATAGTAACTATTCCATCTTTATCCTCTAAATTTGGAGGAAGGTGTGGCTTGGAGTCTCATGGATAAAGGTGGTATTATGACACCTCATTTTTAATGGCTCATCAATTGCTCTGATTTCTTCACTGCTTTATGACACACTTTATGCATCCTCTTTCCACAACCTAATAAATATTGAACTATACAAAGCGGAGCAGCTCCACAGAAGAAACTGAGGTGCCTGTCCTCAGTGATTCTTGCATGGTATGTCGGCACCAGGAAGCTCAAATGCTTGTTTTACCTGATTCAAAGCAGAATCTTCAACATAGTCCCCTCAGCCTTGAGCCTACAGCCTAATCTAAGCAGGAAATCTCTATTTGGCTGGTTTAGATACAGAATGCTACTCGAGACCAAATAAATCTTTTTTTTCCTTTTTTTTTTTTTTTTTTTTTTTTTTTTTGAGGAGGATGGGGGAGTGGATTTTAGTATTACTTCAAATGACCTGTGGAATGGGTATGTGCGTAATCATTGCAATCAGCTGCAGGAGAACTAGCAGTGAGAGTGCTGACAATGAGCACATCTTGTTGTTAAAGCACGCTAGCATTATAAATTCTAAAATGGGCGTATACCTGGAGAAGTATGAACTGTAGCTGGAAGCTACATTTCTCTTGAAAAAAAGACTGAACATGTGGGTACATATGGACTAGAGGACCAAAATTTTCTGCTTTGAAAGAGGATGATAATAGGAGTTCCGCCAGGAGAAAAAAAAGTGTTCGTTCAGAGGCATCACAGAGTAGGCTGACAGGAGGTGGAAGCAGCAGAACTTGTGCAGTAAATGTCTGAATTCAGCAGCAATTTAAAATTCAGTCTAAAATAAAGTTAGTTGAGTACAGACAGAATGAATGTTGAGACTGTACACCCTGTTCAGTGTGAGCACATTATGTGAAAAAGTGAAAGCTTGGGTGAGCATAATGTTGGAAAGTAGGGGGTTATAATTTAAAGAAATAGAGATGAGTGACTGAATGTGAAAGCTATTTAGTTGTTATGAATTTCACCTACGTTTCTTATGTTCAACTTGTGGTATTGGTTAAGAAAACATCTGAAAAGCAGGCATGCGTCAAAGGAGGTGGTATGGATGCAATATGCAATTGCAACTGGAAGTATGACTTTTTTTTCCAGAGAAAATACACAGAGTGTGGAAATGAAATTATTGAGGGTATCAAGTAGCTTTTATCTAGAAATCATTTACTGAGGAGGAAAAAAGCAATAGTAAGAAAACAAATCTTAAGCTCATGTACTGCAGAAGTGGAAACTTGTCAGCTAAAGTAATTATATAATCAAACCCCATTACCCTAACAGTCTTACCTAATTTGTAATACTGAAACCTTGCTGGGGAGGAGTGCAGAGCGAGGTATGTATTCATGATGGATTTGAGAACATGGAAAATTAATGTATTTTTTATCTTTTTTTTTTTTTAGGTAAGTAACTGGAGGGGACAGGAAGAATTGACATTTAAATGGCCAGCATGTTGCAAAAGGTATTTCCCTTTTATATTGCAGAGGGATGCACAAAGAATTCATTTGAGTGCATATTTAATGAATATTTGCCTCTTCAAAAACAAAAAGCCCCAAAACAGTACTTGATTAAACTTTCTTTTGTTCACTGAATGATTGAAAGAAGTAAAAATCAGCAAGCTTGTTTGGTGTTCATGCTGTCCTCAAGTGACATCAGCATTGAATGGGCAACAGGATCCTGTTCTCTTTTTTTATGTGTGTAACCCATGCCAAAGGGCCGAATACCAGCCTCTAGTAGTCCTTCTGCCTCACTGGCTGGCAGTGACACCTTGAGTGTCCAGGTAAAGCGTCTGTGGTGCTTCACCAGCAGGTCACGGCACCACTCAGTGGTGGGAAGTAGCTGTGGGCAGGGAGTCCTGACCTCTGCTTGCTGTCCCTCTTCACTATCAAGTGACATCTGTGCTGGCAGGAGGTGCTCACTGTGTCACTGCAGAGGAGAGAAAAGAACCTGGTTTTAGCTAGTTGGCTAAAACGATTCTATTTACTATTAAAATAGTAGGAATAATAATGTGACGAATGGAATATGTAAGTACCATGCTTTGAATCTTTTTCTGCCCCAGAGACTTTGCCTGAGGTCAGATGAGGCATTGCTAATTTTGCTGTTGGTCACTGGAAGGTCTATTTTAGATGCTGATTGTAAAGTTGATAGATGCGTCGCTTCTAAGAGAGATGATATCACTGAGTACCTTTGAGAAAGCTAAACCGGTATCTGATCTCTAACCAGCCACTTCCTTGCAGCCAGATGGTTATGCAGCTATGCAGGGGCTTACTGCGTGTTGGGAAGCGGCATCTGTAAATATACTGCAAACAAAGTTCTTCAGCTTCTGCTGGTGACACCCGCACAAAAGCTTCAAAGCACACCCTGCTATATTTTGTTTGCAATAGTTGTCCTACTAATATATATATATATTTTTTTTTAAATCATTGACAGTCGATTGTAACTTTGTAGGATGATTTTTGTCCCATGCGGTAATTTGTGAAATCCATCAGAGAGTGTAGGTTGGTGGGAGAGTAGTGGTTACGTAGGGTAATTCCAGCTAATACCTATTAGGGATGGTAATGCAAAGTTATTGGAAGAATCTTCAGAAAGGCTGGTTAAATAAAAATAATTCTGTTTTATAAAAATGCCAGTGTTTCCTCATTTCCACTAGAATGAAAGTGATACTGTTTTTGACAGAAGAGTGGAAAGAGGAACATAGACCTTTTAACTAGGGAGTGTGTCTGGGATATGGCAGACAGACTCGGTTTCTGATCTCAGTAAGACAGAACTGAGGTTTAACTCTGAAGCTCCTACTTCTGAAAAGATTATGGAGACTCCTGGGGTTTTGGCTGTTCTCCTGCCCTAGATTTTGAACTATATTGGACACAAAAATAAAGTATTCTCTAACAAGACTGTCAGCTGAAAAATTCTGACTGGTTTTGCTTTTTATACACTTTCCACTATTGGCTGCATGTAACTACTTTATCGTCTTTTTCTGCTCTTCTTCCTGGTTCTCCTTTCTCTCCACTGGGATTTTATTAACATTGAAATGTCCTGGAGAAATGAAGCCTTCCCTGAGGCTGATTTAGTGAACTGGAGTTGGGAAATATATCCGCTTAAAGAAAAAAATCTGTCCAGCTAGAACTTTGATTGAACTTGATTATTCTGATTTGCATTTTAAGCAGAAAGTATTTTCAAAGTTGGGGCATTACTGTGTTGCAGCTAAGCCAGAAAACAAATCAACTTCTTTTTCTCCTGAGGTTGCTGTAGTTTTATTCCGTGACATAACTGTGTAGAAAATACAGTAGAGTACAACTTTTGCATGACTTGAATTTTTCTTAAGCAGTTATTTGGAACTGATAAAAAAATCTATTTAAAATCAGCATTGATTACTTGTGCACTAGTTTTATATACCAAGAAAAAAATGAGATCTGTGGCAATGCTTACTGAATACCTCATGTATTTAGTAAGTGTAAAATTAATACAAGTTTGTACCCTGTAGATTTATGTCTCATGGGCTAGATTAGAATACATTGTGGGGAAACAGATATAATGATATAAACCGATGAAATCAGAGTGATTTGTTTCAGGCAATTTAGTTTATTACATTTGACATGTTATCAGGTCTCCGAAACATAGCTAGAAGCTTTCTTTTGGAAACATGTCGCGTCCTGTCTGTCTCAATGATCATCTGTAGCGCATTATTATTCCTTTGCTGTAACTATGTGCTTTCTGTCTGAAGTCAGCAGAGACTCTGCTGCTGAGGAATACAAAATTCCTCTAATTTCTATGGGAATAATAATCCAACTTTATCTTATGCCTTTGAAAGTTTTCAGAGGTCATCTCAGTAAACCAAGCATTGTTTTATGTGCTGGACCATCACATACCAAGCAACCTGCCATGTTGGTTCTTGAAGCACAAATGTACTTTCTTTTTTTTCCCCTATTTTTGTCTGTTACATGATATTTTTGTCTGTCAAGCCATATGTGCAAGTTTGAGCTCCCAATAAGGATTTTTTATACTGAGATTGCTGTTCATCATTTACCTAAATGAACTGGACAATTCTAAGATCAGTGATTCTCAAAAGTAGGTCAAAATCCTCTTAAAATTTCAGAGTGTCGCTGTTCTCTAGTACTTTTGCTTTGCCTTTTAAAAACACAAGTTTCTAGCCTGTATTTTCCTTCAGGTAACTTCGTTGTCATATTAGTGAAAAAGGCTGTAAGCAGAGGACATGTATTCTTGTATGAAGGTTTTTACAGTGAGCCAGGGAAGTTTTAGAACTGACAGAAGGATCGTATGTCTGCACTTTTTTTCCTCCTTAAAAAATGAATACAGCACTTCAGGATTTCTTTGTTTGTTAGTGTACGTCAGAAGTGAAACTGCATCTTCTGAGGTCTACGTCTGAAATGCTGGTATGTGCAAACACAAAATGTGATGTCCCTGCCCATCACAGGGGGGTGGGACGAGATGATCTTTGAAAGTCCCTTTCAACCCAAACCATTCTGTGATTTTATGATTTTGTGAAGAGTCATGGTTTTAGCTGTATTCCTCCTTTCCTTCCAGTTGTGTTGCTGTAGCTTAGTATTTATTTTTGTGCTGTGTTTAAAAATGGTACAAAATGCGTATCTTTAAATTCTGTGCTGATACACAGTGATTCTAAGTTGTGACTATTACCTGCCTGTTCAAATTTTCTAAGGATCCTACATCTACATCTGGAAAAGCCAGCAGAGCATTTAACAGTAAATGGCAATTCCGTCGGCAGCTTCAGGGGATGTGAAACTTCAAATGGACATAATGAATAACTTACCCCTTGACTTTAGACTGTTCCTGCAAAACAAGAATGTAGTGGTGTCTGGTGGGTTCGCACAGCTCTTTGCCCTCTTGTATTTCTTGGTAGGTATGCAAGAGGCTAATTTTCTTTGCAATTAATCTAATCCATCAAGGTCTGGTCTGTGTTACAAAATGCAAGGAAAAGCATTTTTATTGTAACCAAAATGAGTGTGGAGAAGTGACGGTTATTTTTCTTTTGATCTTCCTGGGATCTGGGGCTACAAAATGGGAGAAATTCCCTATCAAGACTTAAGAGATTTCACTCTTGCTATCGATTTTTATGTGGAACACTTTAACTTGCTGGCGCAATTAGCAGCTAAACTAACTACAGTGGAAGAGAGACTGCGGCATCAGAAATTGAAGCCAATGGGCGGTGAAGACGCACAGAGTAATTCAAGTGTCCAGCACTAGGTTTGGGCCTAGACTGCCACCAGGAGGAGTGGGAAGCTGGGTATGTTGGCCAAGGGCTGAACAATGTGCTGTGAACGAGGATTAGCTGTTTTCAGATGTTGTGTAGCCATGCTTGAAAAGAGCTCTCAGTTCAGGAGCTGGGAAGCGGCTCTTGCTTGAGGCAGTCACTGTTTAAGCAGCAGACTGTACGTGGCCTGTGGTGGCTCGTTCTCTTTGGATTTGGGTTTTTGGTTTTTTGTTTTCGTTTTCCCTGGGCATAAAAATAGAAGGAAGAAGCCACTTCAGAGAGGTGAAGATCTCCCAAAGTGACTTTGCTTTATTTAAGAAGGAGACAGAAGTAGAAATCCCGAGGAGGTGTCTGGTATGGTCTTAGGCCCTTCCACAGCTCATTTTCCAGACCTAAAGCAAAACTTGACATGTGAAGCATTGACTGCAATGAGCAACAGGTTGGTTGCCATTTTTTTTAAACTATCTTAGCCTTTTTGCCCACATCTTACTCATTTTCTTTTAGCACAAGCATGACAGTCAAAAGGGCATTACATTTTTCCCAGGGATAGATTGTGTAGTTCTTATCAGCCAGACACATTTCTTACATTCTGTTTATAAATATACGTTCAGAAAACACTTGGTTCTCACCTGGTTTCTGCAGTTTCCTTATTGTGCCAGCAGATATGAAAATACAGGTCTGGCCACTTTGCAGAGCTACTTTTCAAGATATTCTCCTTATTTTAATGTTTCAGATAAGTATTGGTTGCCTTTTTTCTCCCCCCCCCGCCATTTTGCACACCCTTTAATGTATGCCAGTGTAGGTTAGGACGTGTTGCTATTTTTAAAAAGTGTTTGCAAATGGGCAGTTCTGGTCAAGGCTTTGTGTTAAGAGGTGAGTAAGAATGGGAAACTAAACTTTCTCTAGCTACTCTGGCAAATTAATTGGATACCAGTAGCTTTTGGCATTCTGGGTTTCCTTTAAGTTTAAACAACAGCAGAGAGTGACCTTGACAGCTGGTTCTGCAATCATATCCTAATGCTTGTTCAGCAGCATTACAAATTTTTATATACCTGGTAAATAAAGCAAGGATAATTCCCAGTGTCTTTTGGAAGTTGCAATTCAACTCTTTTCTGCTGTTCTTGTCTCCAATTGGTCTCCTCTTCAGCTAGACAAAACCTTTTAGGAGGCAATGCTGTATCTTCTGCTCAGTATATTAGCTGTTGGCTGGGAGTAAAAGCTGGAATGTAGTTGATAACAACCTTAGACAAAATGTAAATGCAGAGTATTTTTGCCTGTGCTCTTCTCCATCCATGTTCCAGTGCTATTTCTGGCACAGGTAGAGGTTGAAGAGGGGGCCAAGGTACACAACTTTGTCAGGGTTTCAAACACCACCAAAAATTTTGGGGCTGTCCAAAGTCATCCTTTAAAGCTTGTGCCTACCTTTACTTCAATACAGAAATTTCACTCTTCAGTCTTTAAGCGCCACTTAAAAGTGCACATCTATTCTTCTGCCAATCTGAGTGCTTCCTGCATCTTCTCTTCTCTCTGAAGGTTATTGTTTCATTGGCTCTATTTCAAGAGTCAATGCAAAATCAATTGGAAGTGAGGTTTGTGTTTGTGTTGGATGTCTTAATGGTTGAAAGGTTTGTGTTGACATGTTGAGGGTGCGCGAGGTCAGTCTCATCACTCCTTCTGCTGTAATGGATAGGGTAGGGGTTTTCCTTCATAAAGTGTTAGTTGCACGTAGTTACTATCTCCATTTTTATAAATCATTGGCTTCCCTAGACTGCTTAACAATGGCATGAAATTGTAATTTAAAAACATTATAATAACCCCAAACTTTTCATCTATTAACAGGGAGCATGCTGAGGTAATGAAATATTGCACACAATGTATACTTCGGTTAGGCACGCAAAGCCTTTAATGAACTGGTGTACAAGCAGTTGGTTTACTCCCTCACAAAACCCATTCTCCAGATTTACTTGGGCAGGGGAAGGAGGGAAAGGCTGACATATATTGCATATATTTTAAAGTGACTGCAGACTTCTCGGTTGTTTTTACAACCACCTGTGGCTGTAATGTCTATGGCTGGGAGGCCTGCATTGCTGCAGAGCTGGGAACGCAAAGGTAGAGGCATGATTCTTATCTCCTTTGTGTACTCGGAGCCTTTTAGCTAAAGAAGCTGCTGAAAGCTGGGCTGCCTCACTGTCTGCTTTTGTTTTGCTCAGACTGTAATGTCACAGCAATTTGTCTCATTAATTTGTAGCCATGAGAACAAATTATGATCTGCTGTAACGTTATTATACTAAGAAGGTAATAAAAATCATAGGGAGGAAGTTGTGTATTCTAAACATCAAAGCTGCGCAATTAGTATTTTTCCCAAACATTTTTAATTAAAAAAAAAAAAAAGTGGAAGTGTGTGTGCATATATACGCATGTGAGTGAGTATAGGGCGTACAAGTGTATGTTAGAGCATATTAACAGTTTGAGTTCAGCAAACTTTTAACGAATCTCTACAAATTCTCCAAGGGGAGTCAGCTGATGTAGTTGAGTTAAAAACTCAAAGCACTTAGGTAAGATCACGCACAGTAGTAGGTAATAGACACTTTCTGATGCATTTTAGCTCTTTTCTGTAGCACTTAGCTATAAACAGCCATTATTCAGATGGGAACTGGGTATTTTTTTCTAGAGAGTCTGTTTACAGGTAGCTATAGAAGAGATTAAGTGAATGGAAATAGTAGAATTTAAAAAAACCACAACTAAGCAGTGCCTTTAGAGTAATGCAAAAGGTAGGCTGGTGGTTATGGAGTTGCTGAGAACCTACAGCTGTACCTTCTGACAGGGGGAACTGCATGCAGGTGCATGTGAGATAATGTGCACTGGAAGAAGTTGCTGAGGTCCACATTTAGTAACTATTAAAGGAAAGCAGTTAATGATTTTTGGGCTGAGCCATTAGTCTTCCAAAACTTTAAAATGGAGTAGCTGCTGGAGAACCTGAATTTTGGACAAATACTGAAACCAAAGTCTGGAGTAGGATCCTCTATAAATAATGTTCCATGCTGGACGCCTGTCCTAAAAAAGATCAGAAGCAGAATTACAGAAACGGTCCAAGAAAGGTGAGTGCCACCCAGGAGAGCACAGATGGTGTTTTCAGAGGAGGAGGAAGGAATGATCCTCCCATTTAGGAAAAGGTTAATGTGAGAGTACGTGACAGTTTTATTTATATCTCCCTGTTATTGGGAGGGTTAGCTGGGAGCTGCCATTTGCTCCATATCTTCTCATAACTCTAGAACAGGAGTTTATCTTGCTGGAGATTATAACCTTCAATGTGGCCAAAAATGTACAAAATACTCTACTTTGCTCTCATTCCTTTTTTAATTTTGTTAACTGGTGTTTTAAAATCACTTCAGTGGTAGGGATAGTCTTGAAACTGTAAATACGGTGCTAATTGATGAAATTTTGCTTGCCTTATTCTTCAACAGTCTGAAAGCATGCCATGGCATAAACTATGCCTGTCATCCATAAAAGCTGCATTTCAAGATCAGACCCGAGGGTCTGTATTTCTCCTCGATAACAGTCACAGCCTGGTGTTTGAGGGAGAGTAAGAGGAGGGCAAGCAGCATCTCTGATACTTTCCCTGAATAATCTCCCAGCCTCCAGCTGTTTTCAGCTCAGGGGATTTCCTGAGCTGGATATTGTTTCTGTGTATTTAATAACCCTCAGTGAGTTTTCTCTTTCACAAAGTTGTTCCTCCTTGAGCTGAGGTAAACCCTTTCCAGCTTGTTAAATGAAGGGAAATTCCTGCCACCACCTCTGCTCCAGCCACTGTGATGGGACACACAAAGCCTGCTGTCCCAGAATATGGGATGTGATCTTAAATTCAGGGAAGGGAAAAACTTGTTTTAAAAAGGAAAATAGTGATGATAAAGAGTATGGATAATTGTTGCTACAGTTGAAGTCTCGTGCTGAAAATGGGTATATGATGAAGAATAAAAGGATACCATGTGCCAGTGACAGAAATCCTTAAGTGACTAGGCACTTGAGTCTTTGCAGTAGCTCTGTCTGTCTTGTCAGTGCTCTTGCTCTCATAAGTATGGCTTTATTTATAAAATATTAGCTTTCAAAAAGAAGCCATCAGGAAATGAAGAACTTTGTAGTCACAGCTGGGTTTAAAGAGCGAAGATAAAATAGGAAACTCTTAGCAAGGCGCTCCATCCATTTTGTGTGGAATGATGCAGGAGTTTTGTGCAAAAGCATCTATTGATTCAGTAGCACAAGAAATTAATGTACTCTATTTCATTATTTTTGGCATTACATGTTGGTCCTGTCTTTCATTTCAAACGCTGAAAATGGTTTTTGTTTGTTTTTTTTAGCTTCCTGGTTTTAAAATAACTGTGTTCAAGTGCTGAAACTTAGAAAATGCATCGAAAATAGGGAACAGAGCCTCATCCCGTGGAGCCAGCTCCCTTCCCTTTAGTAGGTCCCTGGCAAGGGAGGACTTGAGAACTAGAGATGAAAAGCACTCTAGCCAGGAAAGGCACTGTGACATTAGATGTAAGCTCTGTTGTTAGAGGCTTGTGACTTGTTTGGTTCTGGATGAGTTTTTGTGGGGATGGCAGAAAACTTATCCCTGAAATGGCAGCCAGATTTTTATGTCTGTGCTCCAAAGTGTGAATATTCTAGAGGTTTTTCAGTGAAATGGTGGGAAGAATTTTCTTAAAATAATCTGTTCTGCACACACAATTTCTTTTTTTATATGGCTAGACTGTCAGCCTGAGGTAGGCTCAAAGCACTGAAAGTGTTTTAAGTTTGGTATAATAACAAGCAACTTGCCCTTACAGTGTAAATTGTTTGACAGCCTGCAAACATTGCTCTCGCCACCACAGCAGTAACATCTGCTGGTATAAGAATCTAGTCCCGTTTGTCTAGTTCCTAGTCAGGAATTTCTAAGATGGTGTTTTGCTCTTCTTTAAACAGCTTCCTGCAAGGGGGCGAAATTATGAAGCATTTCCTCATTTTCTTTAGATTGGACTCCTGTATTAAGGCAATTATAGTATGGAACAACTACAGGTAAAGCCCAGACTGTGCCCAAGTCCCTGTTTCAAGGGGAAGCAAAGTTATTTCTATGGGATTGAAGAGCCACATTCCTCTGATAAAGGCCAGCGCTCTGGAATGAAGGTTAAACAGGAACGATGGTCCCCTGCCAGCCTGCCAGAGAGCTGGGGTCGTGTCATGTTGTCACTAAGCCAGACAACAGGCCAGGGCAAGAAATAGCTTCTGAATAATGTTCTTTATCTGTTACCCAGTCAGGAAGCTGTAGCTCTGGTAGCAGTGAAGCTAAGTTATTTAAAACCACTGATAATTAAGAGATTAGTAAGTGTTGGTTGCTATGCTATGTAGCTGACCCTTTAATGATTTTTTTTTTTTAAAGAATATCCAATATTTAGCTAATAGTTTGTTTACTGTTTTTACATTTTAGTTTTTTCGTTTTGCTCAGCAATAAGAAGTTACTAACACTGAAGCAAACCAGCCTGTTTTGTTCAGAAAGTGTCTACTAATAATTTTATTACTTGCTAGTAATGGGGTCATTGTCCCATGATTTTTAATTATTTTTTTTAACTCCTTAATCTCAGTGGAAGAAGCATGTTCTATTTGGCAGAGGTTTTCAGACGTATGATGAGAACATGGTCTTGAAATTGCCTGTCGATATGAATAGTATCGTGTGAATAACTTGTGATAACTTCCTGATGCATATGGATTTGATTCGGGCGTACTGGAGGCTGTCCTCTGAGCACCTCCCTGGATGGACACGTGCGTGCATGTGGACGTCTGTTCTTGGGTTAGTGTTGGAGCAGGCTGAAGTTGTAGCTGCTAAGAAAGATTCTTTCATATTTTAGCAGAACCTGTGCACAAGTGAGTACCTAACCACAGCTTTTCTAGGTGGTCGTTTTCCCTCTGCTGCTTTTACTACATGCTTATTGTAGCATTTACATGGTCAATTTATCAGCTCTGCCTCAGAATTCAAATCTTGTTTTAAAGCTTGCTTCCACGTACATCAAGCAGCTAGACACCAATGCTCTTCAATATTTAGTCGTTTGAAGTCTTAACTGATGATCTTGTTCTCTTTGCCTCTTCAGTAACTTTTCCTAACACTGTATTTAAGTCTGGTGGGCTTTTTGGGATGGTAGAGATTTAGACTATTTCCATTTGCTTCATTTTGTTGTTTTTTTTAGATCTGATCTTTACAGTGACATGGAGAAAGTGCTGTGCCTAGCAATGGACACGCTCCTGGGATCCTTTCTGTGGCTGAGCAGTGCACAAAGCCTGCAAACATATTTATAGCTTGGTATTCACACAGCTCTCCACCTGGCAGTGCTGCTGTGCTGATCCACGCACAGACCGTTAGCGTCTGTGCCAGAAATGTTTCCTTAGCACGTTATAATCACTGTGCGGACCTGAAGGAGGGCACCGTTGCTGCCTGACACCTGTCAGTTTCCAGCCTCAGTTGGTTTGATAACAAGGGTCGAGACATGCCCGTTCTCAGCTGTGGTCCCTCCTAAGTAAGTCAGGGAGGGTTTCACTCACACTTTACTTCTTGGTTCCTCTCCACTTGCTGTCAAGGTAGGACGATCAGGCAGTGCCCCTTATAATCTGGCTGCTTTCACATGTCCTCTCCTTTGGTGACGCTGCCTGGTTGACCTGTGGTAACCATGGTGTATGTGCACGGGGGAATAAATGTGTGTAACTAAGATACGCTGTGCTTGGATTTCAGGTCCTGGTGCCTGTAACATCAGCACTTAAACCCAAAGAATTGCCAGTACGTAGGGTCTACGGGGGCTTCTAGGGGAAGGTCTGGGTCACGTAAAGTCCCAAAGGGCTGGAGGTGGGTGGAGCTCAGCTGCCGGCAGTGTGTGGGCAGAGGCAGGCCCCTGCACTAGAGAAGAGTTCTGCTTAATTGCCTTGTTTATGTCAAGAAGAATCTTTGAGAGGTTTGAAACCAGCAAACCTCTGTAGACCTTCAAAATAACAGCGTCAAATGCTTCGAGACTTTAGAAACACGGCTTCCTGCCCTGCACGAAGCTCAGCGCCTCGGGAGCCCCGGCTCTGCTTTCCGTGTCGCGCCTTGCTTCCCTGAAGCGCGGCGCAGACACCGGCACAAGCGATTCCTCTGCCGCTGCGCTTCGGCNGAGGTCTCGCCTTCCTCTTCCGCCTCCTCTCGCTCCTCGCGGCCGCTGGGGGGCGCCCGGCCAGCGGCCTCCCGCCCAGCCAGCTCTAACCTGCCGGCTGGCGGAGGCGGCGGCCCCCCTGCTTTCCGAAGAATTGTTAGTAATAATTAATACTGTTGTTGTCAGCCTTTGGCTTAAGGCTGTAAATCGGGACACGCTTTTAATGAGGAATTTGAGATAATCCTTGTGGATTTGAGAGGATTCTCTACAAAGCAGTAAGAAATGACAGCTTTTGAGAGGCTGATGTTTACAAGCTTAAGATGAGCTTAATTTCTCTGTGTTTACCTGGTTAACAGTTAATTGTTGAACCAAAGCATTTTTAATCTTGGGAAGAGAAAAATTAAGTTTTCCGTATGCTTTCCAGCATTGCGGAAGAGATGACTTTTTAGAAACAAAGTGGAATGTTGTATAACAATTTTCAACTCTAGTTTGTTGGGCTTTTCTAGCTGGTGGTGCATATGCTTATAATAATTTTTGCTATTGACAAACTGCACAAACCCCTGTTTTCAGTATTTTTGTAATAGACGTAGGGAACCTTGTAGGCAGCATACTGAAGTGGTTAGAAAAGTCTTGCCGTTATGCCAGCTACCCAAGGAGAAGGTGCTTGTGTTGCATTTACTTTTATCCAAGAGTAATTGTAGCCATAGGAAATCATGCCTGAATCATGCAGCGTCTTCCATGAAGGTGTGTGAGCCATGTTCATGTCTACGTTTTGTGGTGACAGCGAGCATCTCATGATGAGTAAAACGTATATGGATTTTGAGTTGATGCTCTGTTCTGCTCATCCATCTTTCCACCACAGGCTTGCAAGGGAGTGATATGCTGTTCTAGGGAGCTTGCATTAAAGATGACATTTGATGATACAGTGTTTTAAAGAAGCAGTGCTAAAAGGAAATGTCAGTCCCTCTCCTAAATTCCTCAATGCAAAGCCCTCTTTAAATAACAGAAGGAAAATGTCTTCCATAGGAAAAGGAACGATAGCTTTCATCATTTTGAAAACTAAGATGTAAGCCATTTCTCTGGCATGGAGTAGCTCAGTCTGACTTTGATTAGCTTAAAAGCTCACGAATCACAAACCTCAGCAGACGATATTTGCGTATCGCGTTGTGAACTGCAGTGTTTATGAGACTAATTTAAACCTCTGAACATTTTAATAGATAATAGAAGCAATTGTAGAAACAGTATTGAGTGCTTGACGTGTATCGATTTGTTCTGAAGATTTCTACTTGGTGGTCTCTGGAAAGCATGCCCCTGAGTGTTTATCCTGTCACCGTTTATCACTTACTGTATGGCCCGAACACTGGCTTGAGCTCCTCCTGCTCTGTTAGGAACTCTATTCAGGCAGAGGGAAATAGAAAATATCAGCTACCTGGGGATATTGCTAGTAAAAATCTGTCCTTTTTAAAATGCTGGAAATAATGAGCAATTTAAATTATAACTGAAAGGCATACTCATCCTCTAGTAAAGTTAGTGTTAGAGAGGGAACAGGGGAAACCTGGTGGTGTTCCTGAGAGGTGCTTTTAGCTGGGAGAATTAGATTCTGGAAACTTTACAGATTCTGAGATCTGTGAGGGAGCAGGTGTATCATTACATACCAGTTTCTTCTTCTTCCCCTCTTTTGACACAGCTTACCTAGAAGCTACATGAGTAGCAAATTCTTTTTGTCTGAACCTGCTGAACACCTGCAGTTTGTGAGGATGAGGAATGTGAAGTCAGAGTTGTAGGGGAAATAAATCTGGCTAGCTAGCAGTAAGTGTACTGTGGAGGATAGTGGGTCCCCAGCTGCATTGTATTCTACCCACGTTTATAAATAGTGCAAAATAGGCTCTTCAGACTGAGAGAAGCAAACAGGATACATCTTGATGGAGCTTAACAACCTTGATATGAAAGGCTAGAAAAGAGGTATGCCTCATCTCTTACACTAAGCTAAAGATTGCTGTGGCTGCTGAAGCCCATTGGCTGCTGAGCTCAGGTACCTCAGCAGCTTTCTTTGCTTTATTTTCATTTATAGCACACTAGACGACAGCCCTGGTATGTATCTGGTCTTTACTGGTACATTGTATTTTGAAATGCTGTTCTTAAACTTAAGAATTGCAAGTTAGATGGAAGTTGTCCCAAGATGTAAAAGTAACTAAGGAATCACAAAGAGTCATTTCAGTTTTTGTCAGAATATGGATGTTAGTCACATTATGTTTAGAGGCTTTTTGCTAGTTTTATAATGTAGTATTAATAAATGTATTTTAAAATTGGTTCTCACTTGCAGCAACTTTTTCAGGATGCTGTTTCAGACTAATGAAATCTTGACATTTAGTCAAGCTTTGACATTTTCTGTTAGAGCAGATTAAACCTTCTGTTGTGAAGGTGCATTTCAATAGACCAGAAAATGGCAGTCAGGGGTCATGTTTACTTCTGATGTAACGTCTGACTTTTAGGCGACAAAAGAACATCAGAATTGAACTTGGCCTCTACATGGAGCTGCAGGATGTGTCAAATGCTTTCATGGACTGCAACTCCAAAAATGCCCTGCTGCTTTTTGTTTTTACTGTAAAACTGAGTCAATTCAATTAAATAGAAACAGTAATGTAATTACTGTTATGATGTGTACCTAATGTTCCCATCAAAGCTATGGGGAGAGTTCTTCAGCATAGGTCATGTTTCATTTTATCTGTGTCCAGGTCAACTCAACCTCTATTGTGTTTACAGGGGTAGCATATTAATATGATTCAAACACAACAGCATACTTTGTTCATCCATGTAGTTTCCTGCATTTATATCCTTGCATGTAGCCACCTCCTGTCTCGTGGTGAAGAAACTAAATGTTTTACCTCTGAAGCATCAGAGCAATGTCTGCATCCCTTCAGTGCGTCAAAAAGAAGGATCTTCCTAATCATTGTCTGCTCAATGTGGTGTGGTATGTTGTGTTCTGTTGTGCCCCTGCAAGTGCAATGTTCACGTCAAATTGTTTCATCAAAGTTGTCAGAAAACTAGATGAGGCCTCCCATCTTTGATTGTCTGCTTGGGCCTTTCCATAGGTCATTTCAAAGTGATTCTGGAAAACTCCCTTGTGGGAGTTTAACCTCTTAGTTCAAGCTACAGAATCTTTTGCACCATTAGAACTCCCCCCCCCAAATTATGTTAAAATGGAATTCTACCATCTGTTTCTGGACTAAGTTTTTGTTTAGGAAGTAGGAGAAACACTGATGAGCTTTTGATGCTCTGTCTCTGGGAGCTTGAGTGCAAGCTGATGTCTAGAAAATTTGTATTTCACTTTTCTGTCTCCATGTGTAGGACATTGTTTTGTATTGTATTTGCTGTACAGAGAAGCAGCATGAGGTTCTACTCTCTTGCTTCCATAACGAATAGGAGTTAAGTGCATTTGATGAGGATATTTTCATTCCCTCTTTATCACAGAGAGCCTGGATCACAGATGTGTTTTTGTGCAAGGCAAATCAAAAGGTCGGAGGAGGATGCAGCCTGTTTTTGCCAAAGAAGTGCCTGTGATCTGCGGAACAAGATGGCTGTCTGCCGTTAGTGAGAACTGACGTAACGAGTTGGGCCGCTAAGAAAGAGCAGACTGCTTAATCTCCTGGTAGCAACGCTTTGCATCAGTTGCAGAAGGAAGTATTTGCTTGGAGTTTTTGGATAAGGCAGTACTAAAATAGCACAAACTTTCACAGTTTGCTCAGGTTTTATTTAGTGAGCGTTGAGGTGATGTTTTCCTTCAGTGGAAATTCTTGCTGCTGATAAGAAATGATGCAGGAAATCTTTAAAGGACTGCTTGTGTTTGATGTAGGAAGCTTTGTCATCGAAGGCTTTGAATTGCTGCTCGTTTTCGCTCATCTCTGCTCCAGGTCGCTCATGAAGTCATTGCTGGGGCAGAAGGTAAATGGCCATTAATGCTCAGACCGTATCCTTGAACCTCCCTCTGTGGGAGCTATTTGCAGGTACATGAAAGAACAGGCTCGCTTCAGTACAGCCGTGCTGTCTTTTGGCAACGCAAGCTGTGGCATGTGGATGGCTGTGTTAGAGCCGTGTGTGGCTTATGGCCGCGGAACTACGAAATGAACTAGCCAAGGAAAAAAGAACGCCAGAAACAGAGGAGGGGAAAAAGGATGAGAGTGAGGCAGGGAAGAGTGAGGGCAAGATAGGAGGAAAAGGAAGACGGGGGAAAAAGAGTCAAGGGAAGATAGAAAAAAATGTCAGTCTAGGGCTTTCTACCTAAAACATAGGGAAGGATTGACCAAGCTGTGATGTCTAGGTCTGCATTTGTTAGAATCTTACTTGAAGCTTTATCGTGGTAATGTTTCCTTGAGCGTGGGTCAGTGCCTCCCAGTTACGCTCATGTCTTCACTGCGGTAATAAATAGTAACCTGCCCATCTAACATGTGGCTTTGGGAAACATGCCCTATGCATAATAAATGAAAGAAGGTCAATGGAAAAGTGACCACAGCAAACACAGCTGCCATCAGCTACTAAAGTGCAAGCCTATTCCCTTATGTTTTAGAACAAGCACTCTTCCTTTTGTGTGAGGGAAGGTCGAGAAATTGGCTCCCTCTTCTTACAGATGTGACTCCTGGATTGATTGGCAGGGCTGAAAACCATGTTGTGTGCTCTTCTGGGCAGTTATATCCATTAGGAGGCCCTGTGTGTAATGGTTATGTGTGAGTTCTCTGGGTTTTTATGGTGTCCCAGTGGTCTTTCCACATCTATACCTGTGAACTTGGTGTATTTCCCAGAGATCCAGACAGTGCAGTTAATGGCAAGTCTTGGCCTTTGTCTGAAGTCAGCCAGTGTTTGCTAGTGTAGAGATGTGGTGTCTCTGCAGCCACATGGCTGGCATGTTTCAGCTCAGTGTTTGGAGCCCTAGACCGTTTCCCCATGTTGTACTGCAGCTGTCAAAAGTGCTGGTAATGAGTCTGCAGCTAACTGAGGATCTGCTGACAGCAGGGGAAGAAAGGAGCTGCATAATTTCATTATCCTTATTACTCGTAGGGAGCAAATGCTTTATAACCTCCTCTCTTCATTGATACTAATGCCTTTGGAATCCCTTTGCTGTTTTAAGTCTCAGCCAGTTGAGGATGCCCCTTTGAGGCTGTTCTAGCTCAAATCTGAGCCTGGCACAGAGCTATACATAATTTCAGGGGTCATAATCCCAACATATCTTTGATTTTCAATTTCCATTCTTGTTCAGGCCTTTAATTGAAAAGGAAACATTTTATCCCTAGTCACATGACTGATGCTATTTCTATCCTGTCCAAACCAAGCACAGTTCTTTCTTAGCAGTGTTTTTAATATTTTGGAGTTGTTCCTTGCAATATAGCTTCAGCTGTGTAAGACAAGAACATTGTTCTCTGGAAAGTCATTGGCTTTCTGTTCCTAACTCTCTGCAATATCACTCAGATTATCGCAAGGAAGCCGGTGAGGTGGTGGCTTTCAGTGTTCTTGGAGCCATTTCCTCAAATGATGTGGGGTTTGGCGCCACTTTATGCAGGTTAGCAGTGAAATTCTGGTGAAATTCCACAAGATCATTGTGGGTTGGTTTGTGTGGGTTACGGGGTTTTGGTTTTTGTCTTTTTGTCTTTCTTTCTTTTTATTTTTTTAAGCTTTTCCCACTACTTTTTGTGTCATCTAGCCTATTGTACAAGTGTCAATATGATACCGGCACTGTAGAGAGGAGGTGAGAGCTGAGCCAGAGCAGTGTGACCTTCCTGCATGGAATAATTCGTTCTCTGCACTGGCCTTGGCCACCATAGCTGCGAGCTGTGCCTCGCTGAGAGCCAGGGCAGCTCTCTGCTTTTACGTAACCAGTAAATAACATGCTGTATGCTGTGTGAAACAGCTCTGTGGTGGGAAGTGGTGCCATCCAAGAACACCATAATTTTTAAAGGAAGTGAAGGTTTGAATAGGCAGCATTGTTGGATTTGAATGGAAACCTTTATGAATATATTTAATTGAAGATACCAGAGGCTTACAGGAATACAGAACATTCTATATATGTTAATTTGTAATTAAAATTCATTATTAATAAAATACTGATATTAACAAGCCACATCTTTATTATTTTTTAAGATATTATACTATTAGACTTTTATTAATTTCTGAGTAAACCTTGTGATCAGGAGCTTGCTTGCTTGCTTTATTTTCTTTATTAAATTTCCTCTAATAAAGATTTTCCTTCTCTCTCCCTCATTCCCCCCTCCTCCCCCCCCACCAAAGTAGTGTCTCAATTCCTTCTGGGTAAGGAAAGAGCTTATTAGGGTTATTCAAGGGCACCGTAGACTTAATTTTTCTTCATTTCTGGTTGGGAGCAGGAGCTGGCTTGGTCATTTTTCAAGAGGAGCCCTATGTGTGTATAAGCCCTGACCTTTAATGATGCTGTCAGCCATTTGATAGAAGGATTAATTTACTCATAATATTTTGCACTATTAAGGATCCTGACACATTTTACAAACATTGTCTTGGTTTTGTTCTGTGCTGCCTGCCAGCTAGAACCGCCCGTTAGCAGGGAAGAAAAGGATGAGGAGATGTGTCTGTATAGAATGAGGATATTAGGTGAAAATACAAGAGCTTTATTGTATGGAATTGGTTTTATCACGTCAGTAAAGGCAGTCTTATTCTGTCTCTCTACATACACATAAATCTAAAATTTAAGTATGCTTTTTTCCTACCTGTTTCCCAAGTAATACATGGCATGACACGACCAAGACTAAATTGCAAATTAAGGATCGGCGCATCATTTTGTTTACATCCGGAAGTGTTTCGCTGACCAAGTTTTTTAGATGGGCAAGATCTGCACACAACAAAGAGGGACGTCCTAAACCCAGACACTGTTTTCTTTCTGGGCACATGTAGGAGTCCCTCTGAAGAGAATTTCTTTCTGAGTACTGCAGTTCATTGGTCCCACTCACTGTGTTGTCAGGCTGTACATAGATCTCTGAAAATTATTTGAAGATGTGAGCATAGGAATGGTTTTTCCCTAAATTATATTTTTGAAAGGTGTACATGTATCTCAAATACAGGAGAATGTTCCAGTGTCTCAGTGGTGTTCAGTATGTGCCAGCAAGAAAAACAGATGCTTTTTTTTTTTTCTGTGGCAGCTGAGCTGAAGTCAGTGCTGACGTTCTTGTTTACAGCATGTCATCCTAGAAACAGGCTATTCAGAAGATTTCTTGGGCTTTTTAAAGTTGAATATTTGAAGTCTTAATTGTCATATTATTCTGGTTTTGTAGTCTGGAGGTAATGAAATTTAATACTGACATTGGGTATTGGGGATTATGACCCTACGATGCTACTGAAGTCACATACTGTGTAATTACTGCTTAGAAAATGACACGTAAAGCAGTCACTGTCCAGCATAGTCTGATGTATCACTCATTTCATAGAGGGCTTGTGTTTGCTATTTTTTTCTTTTGTTTTTTATGAGCTTTTGATGTGTGTTTTTCAGTCCCACTCAGTTTGAATGCAAGAAGCCTGCTGTGGGAGGAGGTGATGGGAAAGGACAATGGTATCTGCCTTCACTGCTAATTTTAACCTCTAGCCATCTTTTTCTCTCAGGATGTGCTGTGCAGGAAGAAAAGCTTGTAGGGAAGTAGGGAGCAAATAATTTTTCCCCAAGTTAAAGAAATTACATGCCAGACAGAAATGATTCTGCCCAAATGACCGACCTCTCTTCAGAATCATTCCCGAAGACTTTTTTTTCATCTCCCAGAATGGACTAGGAGTCTGGTAGGTAGTAGCTCTGCTCGTGCAAGCTATGACTGAACTCAGGTAAATAAGACAGGCCTGAGACAGTGCCAGAGCCACTCTGAACACATCTTCTTATGCAAAGCTGAAGCTTTTTATCGCTAGAGATTCCATGCTTTTTGGTACTCATTCCACATACCCAGTTCCTAAATTAAATTTATGTTTTGGGACAACTGGATAAAACAGGGAATCGGTGCTAGGACTCACTGAAGAAGTCTCTCACCTCAATTTCCAAGTGCCCTGGTTTTATGAGTGTTAGTAGCTGAGGAGACAATTTTCAGTAACAGTTTGCTTGATGAATTAGCCTTCTTTCTTGATTGCAGATTGTCTGCAAACAGATTGCAATTTTAACAAACTTGTTTGCTGTTTATAGTAATTCTGTGCATAATATTTTTTTTCCCCTGAAAATTGCTGTTAGTACTAAGATTTACTTTCGTGGTCCTGAGAGAATGCTGAGAGCAAACTCTTCCCATAAAACATCTGTGATAATCAAATAGAAAATGCGGACACACAGTTGGAGCAAAAGCATCCAGAAGTCGCAGGGATGTTTGCATGTAATTTTTCTTATTATTTGCTCAGCTGTAACAGTGAGTGGAAATTGACACCATCTGATGGCTCTTGAGTAGTCTGTGTAAAATAAGTCTGATGGGCTCGGGGGAGTTCCCAGCAGGCTAGCCCCGTCTCTTGGATCACCTCCACAGGTCATATTAGCTGACTGCAGAGAGACTAAGCAATGTGCAGCCCTGGAGTCTGGGCAGTGTTTTTGTGTAGGATTCGGCCCTCCTCAACTCACTGGGGAAATGCTGCTGAAACAGCACAGAAAGGTTTCTGATGGCCCTTTTCCTACTGCGCCTGCTATTGTGTTCCTAAAAACGTTCTTATCTGCACAAGTTACTGGTATGATGTCTTTTGTTCTTAGCCATTGCTCCACGTGCACTGTAATTTTATTTTGCTACCAAGCTATTTTCTATCCAGAGCCAAACCACTACCTTTTCTTGGGTTTGTTTGGCAGGGCTGGGGGAGGAAATACCCGTGATAAGGGTCAGTGAACAGCTATGAAGTTTCCTATGGGTTAGGACAGCAGATAGCACTGGTACCAGCTTCCTAGCTAGCTTTGGCTTGGCAGAGCTATTAAGGTTAAACACCAGTCCATTCAGTTCTTGTCTGATCTTCCTGCTAAGGTCGCCCACAAGTGTTTGTATTTCTGATGACAGTTACTTGTCTTGGAGTAATTAGAAAGAGCTCACCAGCTTGTCACAGAATAATGACCCTGTCTCTTCACTGCGGAAGGAGCTTTGATCCAGCTAGCCTTGTGTGGGTGATCCTGTAGTCAGGTACCAATTTACAGAGCTGTTGTGCCTCTTATTAAAAAAAAAAATAAATTAAAAATTGTGTTCATAATGTTTGAGATTTGGATCTGTCCAAGGCTATGCTTGGAAACATTTATTTTATTTCCTTCATTCACAGTTTGGGTTGCCATAATAGTCAACATGAAGTGTAGACTGGAAAGAGGCCAGGAGACCCATCTGTTAAAAAAGAGGTATTTTTCTAATTGCAGCATAGGAGGCAGAGCCTGGGGATAATGATGTACCTTTTCTCCTATGAATATTTTCATGAACTTTGCCTGTCTCAGGAGATTCCCTCAGTGCCATGCTAAATTGGGTCATTTGTGTGTATACAAAAGAAAAGGACAAAAGAAGAGTATCTGTTCCAGTATTACTGTAAAACCGTGTCTTCTCACAAAGTAGTAAAAGGTTCTACTCCAATTTATGGGCAAAAGAGCTGCTGAAGGGCAGGGTGGTTTCTTCTTCTATGCAGGTACATATTTTAATACTCTGAAATTGGATCTGTGAAAGGAAGTTTCTTGCTTTCGTTGCTGTTGTAAAGCTTTTTGGTGAGTGTATGAAGAATCAAAAAGTATGTTAAAACATTCTCCCTGGAGTGGCTGCTATGGTGTCTTTCCACCTGCTTATACATTTCTAGTGTGTCCAGCTCAGGATGAGCTCTTTGCCATACTTAGTTTTGATTTTTACCTTCAGGTGACCTTATGGTTAAAAAAGACATGCATTTGAGCAGTGGAGTCTTCCAAATGGAGATATTTATTACAAATAAAAATGGGTGTTGCACTGCAGATATCCAGGTCACCTCCAAACAAATTCACAGCAGTTCTTTCTAGGTTCAGGACAATAAAAATATCTGTAAAGATGCATGGTTGCATGCATTCAATAAAAACCAAACAAAATCACAGCTCAGCCGATGTAACCTTGCAGTCCTACTCTCTGTGACCTCTGTTTGTTGTAATTCTGACTGCCCCGATTCCCAGGGCTCATAAATATTCTACTACATCAGTGGCACAAAAGAAATTCCATAGTAGCATTTCCCAGAAAGACCAAGTTTCTTATTAATTTTACATAAGTAATGTTTCTCCGGATGGTAAAAACTGAATACAGTGACTCTGAAGTGGTGGCGTTTTGATTGGCTTTGGTGGTTTCCTTACTTTGTCACAGGACTAATGAGTCAGTTTACTATAGTGGTATTCCTGTAGCATTAATTGCAGTTCTCTTTTTACTGCTTCGCATTTTCACTTGCAGCTGATCGCTTGGGGATCAGTTAGAACTCAAGCTAAAGTTTGAAAATAATAATTAAAAAAAAAAGGGGGGGGGGAGAGCCACAGCTGTAGCAAAGCAATTGCTAATCTTCATGTGCTGATGGATCAGATCCCCAAGATATAGAATCAAAATAGCTAATCTGCCCTTGCAGCTTGTGTCCTCTTGACACTTGCTGTGTTTCCTGACTCTTTTATGTTCATATCTGGTCCTGCAAGATTACTTACAAAAAGTGTTTTGACTGGTTTCTGCTTTTTCACTCATGATGTGGAGAGCAATTATACCATTAACGTATAAATAAAACAAGAAGGTGATTAAGAACACTTTCAGAGACGTACCCGGAACTTGTTATTGCTTCAGTGTTTGATACAAGAATTGAAAGAATTTCCATTTCAACTCTTGCTTGTATGATTTTATTTTCATCTTTGTTCTTCTGTGTGATATAATGCTGTCACTTTACGTTCTTTTAACTAATGTTTGCTTTGGTATTTTATAATGCTGGATTTTTTATTCCCTTATTTTTTTCTCATCATCATGTTGCGAATTATTGTAGAAAAGAAGAGGTCTTCAACAGGAGGAGTTTGAAACTATTTTTAGCTCTTTTGTATTTTGAGGAAGTAGCATTTATTTCAAACTTTATAGTTGACTTAAACTTTGAACTTCACTATGCTACATGTTTCTGCTTGCAGAAATAATTAAAGGTGGTTTTTTGAGTTACATGTAGGTGATGAATGGTGGTAAGATACATAAATCAAATAACTGTCTGGAGTAATGTAATACAATAGAATAAGCAGAAGGGTTCACCTGCTTGAAGCCAGTGGCCTAGAGGAGGCCCCAGTGGGGGTTTTAACTGGTCGCATTCAAGTAAGTAATTCTATTGAAGCTGGTTTTTGATTTGTGTTTTTTTTTTGTTTTTTTTTTTTACTTCCCCCCCCCCAACAGTAGTCAGTGTTAATAAGATGTGCAGCATCAGACTCTCCACGTTACAGAAACTGCAACCATTCATTGTTTACAAAGAAAATGATGACTGTTGTGAGCTGTGTGCTGCTTGGTTCCTTTGTTGTCCTTACTGCAAAAATGTTTTCCAGGCTGCTTCAGTTTTCACTATTCAGAAGAAGTCGTGACCCTTTGGGTCAGGAAGCCCATCTTTCTGGTTATCCCACAGCCAGCAGCCTGCTATCAGGGCTCTTGTAAGGGAACAGAGGGGAGCGCTTAAAGACCTTCCTAGGTGCCTTTGTTTGTATAGAACACAAATGAGTAGAACTAACACCTCTGGGTAACTAATTCATTGTGAACCACCATTTGCCAACAGCCATGGTGAGCAGAGGTTAAGTAAACTTTAAATGTGATGTAGACTTGTCCTCATTCTTTAAAAGCAGTCAGCTCCTTTTTCTTCTCCCCCATCTCTCCTCTGCCTGCTTCAAAAAACAACCAGACCCCAACCAAACAGCCACCGACTCAACACCAACCAACCCGCATCTATGAATACGCTGTGCAGTGTATTTCTTTGGGTCTGTAGCTGTCCCTCAGGTGCTGCAGGGACCTGGGGATGTCTGTGATGCCGGACCACATCTCAGTGAATGAGTGAACGACATTTCCATCAATAGAAATGAGCAGTTACGTTCTGCTGTCCTACTTCTTGAAGCACCCACAAGAGCACACCTCTCTGCGACACATACCTGTTGTTCTTACCAGCTTTTATATCTATTTCTTAGCATCTTTGTCACTGGCCTCTTCAAAGAGGCGTGCTGCAGTTTCATGCTGCTGTTGCAGTAAGAGGATGCTTGTCCTGGAATGCAGTGAGCCCCTTTTCCTGCAGACCCTCAGTACAACCTTTCTAGTGACCTGATTAAAAGCTTCTCTGGTGTTATTTAGCCTTAGGTTTGGTATCTGCTGGAAACAGGACAAAGTAGAAGAAATAGAACTTGCATGTGTCCTGATCGGTTAGTTGCTTGTTAGTAGGAAACTCATGTCATCTTAGAGACTTCATAAAAATTATGTGATGATTTATTAAAAGTCAGTCTTACAATTTGGTTACAATATATTTTTTAAAGGTTGAATGATGCTTCTTTATTTTGCAATTGAATTGATGATCTGTGAGACTTCAAGTTGTCAATGCTCATAGACTAATGTGTTCAAGGAAAAAAGTATGGTGATGTTCCAATTTAATGAGATTCTGTCTTGAGTTATAAATAGTCCAATGGACAGCTGATTGTTCCAGTCCATACTCACAAAGGGAAGAGCCTGTCACCATGGGCTAGATTAATGTTGTGGTTTGCCAAGTTCAGTTTGTGGATGTGAGGAAGGCAGGGGAAATTTGATTGTATGAGTTTGTCTCTTGTGACCGAGCACCTTTATAAACTCACGTCTTATCGCTGTGGGTCTGTAAAACAAACATAGTCTTAATTTTTTGTTATCTTAAGCGACTGGGAGTCTCTGGTGAAATACCTTGTATGGCGTTTTCCGTGACCAGCATCGATTGTGTAAAGCAAACCAACAACCTCAGCTAGCCCCCTAGTAACTCTGTTTCAGAGGAGAATGAATTCTAGTGGTTTGTGTTCATGCCAAAATTGACCTAAAGTGGGAGTTACAATGAAGATGGCATTGGGTTGAATTCTCTGTTGCAGCACTTAAGCAGAGTTGTGGAGTTTTTAATTGGTTTACACAAGAAGTGAGTGTTATGTATTGAAATGGAAATACAGAACAAACAATTGTGCATATGGGAGAAGCTACTTCTAACATTATGACTTACCCTTTCTGCTATAAAAGCCTGCTCTTGAGCTTTTCAGATGCTTGAAGAACAAAACAATATACTTCAAAATGCCCAGTGTCAGGAGAAAAAAAATGCAGCTCTGTCAGGCAATCTGTCAGCTCTGGGAAAAATTCAACCAGTAGAAAGCGCTTAGCTTTGCTCGATTTAGCTAGATTTTAATGAGATGCTTTCCACTGTACACTCAGCTGTGCCACGAGGTGACTAGAAGAAAGCAAAGACGAGGTCAGAGAGCTCTCCAGTCGTTTTAAATTGGAACAGTAGCACGGGCTAATATGTGAAAATTGAGCCCAGGTTTAACAGCCCAGAGAAAAAGGTGCGTTAAAAACAAGAAGGAATAGCTAGATTGAAATACCTCAGCTCTGACTGCTCCACAACATATTGGTGCTTTATGCTGAACAGTTTCTGAATTAGTGTGTGACATCAAGTTTTAGTGCATGCTGCAATGCTAATATATAAGGCAGACATAAACGTGCTTTTTGGTAGTCTGCCTGTGCACTTTTGTTAGATAAATGAAGAATTTGAGAAGGAAATTTATTAAATGTACCTTTTGGATTAGACTTTTCAGTCTCAAGTATCATGAAGTGTCTCACTACGGCATTTGAGGCAGGTTTTTGGACTTATTTAAGCTCTGAGCTGCCATCCGTTTCAACTGTCAGTACAGTATGTGCACTGGCACGTATCCACTAAGGAGAAAGACAAGGCAGTGCATTACAATCCCTTAGTTCCTAATGATTTTGTAGCTGAGTGCAGCTACTCTGAGTGATTTATAACAATGCATCACCTCCAACATTAGGTCTGACATGCAGAGAAGACCAAATATTAAGCTTGCCTGTGAATAATACAGATATCTTTGAATTCAAATTGTGGCATATTGTTTGATTAATGTGGTTCAACAGTGTTAGTATTAATTAAGATGACAGGAAAAGCATATTCTGTCACATCTCATCTCACTTTTGTTTTTGCAAGGCCACCTTTCAATTGGCAGAAAATCCATGCATCGGGAGAAATAAAACTTTTTCTGTTTATTCATAATATCTACTTGAAGCCCAAGGAGCCCTCTGCTACATTCTGACATCTCACCAAACTAGTTTGAGTCAATTTGTGCAATGAAACGTGAAAAAGAATCATCTTGCTTCTCCAGGCTTTCAGGAGGTTGGCTCCTACTATTTTCCTAGTTTCAGAGTAAAGAACAAGAGCGCCTTCCAAGCCCTCTGCAGAGCTACAACAGATGAGTTTTCTTGGCCAGAAGAAAGGTAGATGCTGATAGGCATCTAGAATTCCTTCTGCCTTCAAAGCTGTGGCATACAGCTCATCCCTTTAACAAGCAGGCTGCACCAGTCCAGCCCTTGGCCCTGTGCAAGCACGATACGTGCTTGGAAAGGCTGCATCACATAAAGCAGAATGGGTGAAGGCTGAGGGAAAACCTTGCTCTCCTGCAGCCTTGCAGGAAAAGCAAAGTGCTGCCTACGGGGCAGCAAGAGGGGAGGCTTGTTCCTCCTGCCGCTTAAGTTGTCCCACTTCTGGGCTTAGGTCTTACTGTTTTTAATAACATGAGCTTCTCTGTGCTTTCTGTATCGAAAAGGCCCTGCTTCCAACCTCAGAAACCTGGTGGTATCGGTTACTGGACGTAGATGGCTTGAAAGAAATGTGACACGTTTCAGAGAGAGACCAGATGAACGATAATTACAAGTATTATTAGATAATGTCTAGTGGCGTTCCATAAAAACTTTTTACTGTTTGATTTTGGTTTTTGCAATTTGAAATATAGTGAATCTACTTTTTCCTATGCTATACCTTTTTCTTTTGTGTCTTGCTATTTTTTTTATTGTCACTACAAACAAGCCAGCTGTTGTTCTCATTTTATTATCCCTGCAAAATTAACTTGGGCTTGCCTGGCTTCTGACAGGCCTTTGAATTTTGGTATTAATGATGCATTGTTAACGTTCCCAAGGCTTTTGTTGTTCTGGATTTTTTGAGCATTACCTTACCTTACAATGATGTTCGTCACTTAATTTTTTTTTTTTTTTCTTTTGAGAGTTCCTAGGGTTGTGAACCTCCTGAAATAAAGATAGAGGAAGAGAAAGGTGTCTCTTCATACTTGGAGAATACTTACATTCTTATTCTCGTACGTATAATCAATAGATCGTTCCAACACAAATACTAATTTCTGGGAAGCTTGAGCAGACTAAAGTCATACCTACTCTTTGCTTACAAAATTTTCTGGCTGAAGAAGTCTATTTAAGTCCATTCTTAATTTCTCCATTCTTCTTACTGTGCATCAGGTTGACATGGAAACATGCTGGGACTCTTTAGATTTGGCTCTTCATACCTGCTCTGTAGCAGGGCATTTCCTCTGTATATCTTTTCATGGATTTTCATAGCATTGCTGTTGTGATTTGCTTCCTCTTAGCCCTGTCAGGTTTTGTCTTCCATTGTGTTGTGCCTAGAATGCATCCCTCGGTCACCAGAAAGCTCTGACAAACCGCTGCAGCCGCCAAGTACAACCCAGGAACAGCAGGTTTGGCTCTGAGCATGTTCTGTGTGAGCAGGTCACTAGCAAAGCACCACTGTTACTTTGGTAGAGGTCTTTGTTTCTATGGATCCATGTAATGAATGTGGCGAGATTATTCAGCTTTTAGATGTAAATGCTTTTCAAGTACCATTTTGTTGCCTCAGCCATGACAAGTACATGCTACGGAGGCATGAGTAGATTAATGAGTATTTTTAGTGTCAACTAAGTATTTACTGGAATTGAGCTAAGCCGATATAGGTGTTCCACTTCATTTACCTGGACTCTGTTGTTTGATTTTAATGAGGCTACTTGAGCTGAAAGGAGATGCTCAGCTGAGTTACAGAAGCTTTCAAACAAGCTATCATAATCTCAAGGTAAATCAGTAGTTACTGATTTTGGTACAGAGCTGTAAAACCATTGGTGGCTGACAAACCTCACCTCAGCTGTATGCTGCTGCTTTCTGAGCCTCTTGGCTTTGGACTTGGAAGGAAATTTTGAAGTTAAGTAACTTGAGCTCATACGTGACTAGAATGGCTGAAATAATGTTACTGCTGTAGACACTAACATTTCAGGTAAAAAGTTTTCTTGCATGAAGATTGTTTACCACTGTACTAGAGTAAGTAGGTAAATTATATCCTTGACCTATTTCTGTGAACAATGCAATTTTCAGTTACACAGTCCGTAACATGCTGATAAACTTCAATTGTCAGAGTTTTAGTTGAAAATTGTTAGGCAAAGTACAGCTAGATCAGTTTTCAGGTTTTCTATGTGTAAATAATGAAGCCATCCTCTGACGGCTGACATTGCTAAGGATCAGTTTGGTTTGAAATGAGGGGAGCGTGTACCAGAGAATTCCTGCTACCTTCTCAGGAGCCACTCCATATTTCTCTGATAGCAAAATTTTGCTCTGTTATTAATAAACATTTTCTTTCCTGCATTCACTGCAGCACCTCAGTGGAAAGAATACATAAAAAATGAAAGGAATACCATTAATGTGAATCTCTGTCATCTTACAAACACCAGGAGTTCCCCATTGGTATGTAGATAACACTCCAAGGGAAATGGAAATTTACTGGGAAATCTTTTGACCCAGAGTCAAATCTCATGTGGCCCCCACCTGAATGTGCTGTATCACCCACTCAGCTGTATATTCAACGAGCTTTTTTTGATGTCTTCAGAGAAATTATAGTGGGAAGAGGAAACTGTGGGAAGGTTCTTGCACACTTTCTGAATTTCATTTTTTCTGCACAGTTCCTTAAAAGAGCCATACTCTTAGGGCACAGTGAGGAGGAGATACTGTTTCTTCCCCTGTGGCAGAACTATGATACCCTGAACTACAATTAATACCTACAAATAAACTATTTTAATATTTATTGAGTAATTAAGAGTCAATGGACCCCAGAAAGTCACCTGGCTTAAACTCGTGGAGATTTGGTAGAGCCTCTGACTTGACAGTTTCATGTGGGTCCAGGAGTGAAAGGGGTTTGAAGTGCTGGGCCAGGAGGTCCCTGACCCTCCCTCCTTCCTCACTGTCCTGGGGGTGAAGCAGACAGGCCTTTCCTACCCCGTATTGCTGTGTTGGTTCTGCTTGTCTCTGCCTCTGACATAACCCTGCAACACGCCAGCAGAGCGTGCCTGTGGGGCATCTGGCTAAGTGAAGCACCAACGTTAAAATAACGTCAAGATTCCCTGGCTTTGTGACAGACTTTACTCTTTTTCTACTTCAGATCCAAGTAGAACAGCAGGTGGTTTCCTAGGCACAGTAATACATTATTCCTGTGACCACAGGATTAGTTACATAATTTATTGTCTAATTTCCCTAAATATGGTATTGTGAATAGTAACCAATTAAAATAATCAGGAACAGCAGTCTCATATGAAGAAACAACACATCCATCATGAAGTTTTAGTTGCTGTTAGATTCTGAGGTCACCTGAGTTATAGTGTGCTGACAATAATACCACTATTGAATATTCTCATTACAAAGTATTTTAGAGCACAGCATTTATGTGGCTTTTGCTTGCCTGACAGGATTTTCCATATAGAGAGAACCAAAGACAATCCATTTTTGTTCCCTATAATATATTTTCTTAATAGTTGGAAGATTTAAAAAGATAGCTGAACTGCTGAGTTGTTTGACTGTTTATATATAGGTATGGTTTAATACAGTGTAGCTGGTATCCAGAGAATGTGATCTACCTTGTCATTTCCTAACTGCTCTCTTTGAATTAGTCTTTTAACTTCTTTTTTGCTTTGTAAACATCTCGCTATTGTCTGATTTTCTTTGTTATTCCAATAAATCTTCCTGATCTTAACTATGCTTCACTCCTGCTCCTGTCACGGCACTTAAAGCTTTGCTTGGGCCTTGGTACCAGCCTGCTCTTTTCTGTGCCACAGCCGTGAGGCTCCCCAGTTTCCAGGCAGCTCCCGTGGGAAGCAGCTATCGCCACTGACGGACAGGGAGTGGAACCTGGCAGGGGCCCTGGGTGCGCAGGGAGCCCAGCCTGGCAGTAGCTGGGAATGGTGGGACTGTTGCCTTTGTGCCCCAGCTCGGTGCTGTTTGGGTGGAGGGGCTGTAAGTCTCCCTCTTCACGAACTCCAGCCCTGGTTCACCTCACAGGCAGAGGCGCAAGAACAATGGTAAAATACAGGACCTTTCAGTGTGTCCTGGGAATTCATTTTACCTCTCATCTCTGTCATTAAGGAGTTTTTAGAGTAACTCAGCTATTTATGTATAAAATCTTGGCCTCTCTCAGCTATATAGGGCATATCCCAAAAGTGGTTTTATAATAATCTTCCTGTATTTGTGTATTTATTTATTTACTTTGGGTTAGAACTCAAGGCTGAACAGTTACTGAAAAAACAGCATCTTGAAAACTGTGTAGAAAAAACACAGAATCACAGAATCATTATGGTTGGAAAGGACCTCCAGGGTCATCAAGTCCAACCTTTGTCCTAGCATCTCTCTAACCACTACACCATATCCTCAAGCGCCGCATCTATTCGTTCTTTAAACACCTCCAGGGATGGTGACTCCACCACCTCCCTGGGCAGTCTATTCCAGTGCCTAACTACCCTCTCAGTGAAGAATTTGTTTCTAATATCTAATCTAAGCCTCCCCTGATGCAACAACTGACAACACTTAACCTGGGGAGACCCCTGTTTCTTCCCTCTAGTTCTTTGTTCTCTGAGAAGTATATTCTGAAAATAAAGTGCTAATTGAGGATTGCGGGGCAGGGTTTTGGTTTGGTTCCCACTTCTAAAAAGAATATTTTAATAAACTCAAGCACTGCAGGGTAACATCACCATCCTGTGTTCCTCAAGATCTAGTAAGTAGGTCATTTACTGTCTTTTTGCAAATGCAGAAGTTCCAGAAAATAAATTTCAGGTTTCTGTCCAGTTTAAAAATACTTTTTCAAAGTTATATGTCTGTGGAGAAACTCCTATGAGCTCTACAGCTTTTATTTTATTACAGCCTAACGTTTACAGTTGTAGGGGATAAGATTTAAAAACCTCAATCTGTTTCTTTGCAAACTAGTAACAGATGGAGCTAAATTTGCAAATAGGTCTCCAAAGATAAAAGCACAAAGCTACACAGGTTTGCAGGATCAAACTCTAAACACACTCCCCGAATTAGGCAGTATTTTTCATGTGCAGAGGGATATTATGTGTGTGCTTCCTCCACGTTACCTTTTCAAAACAGGAACGAAAGGTAGTCCTTTGTGCCAGGGTAAAAGACTGTTAGGAGTTTCTGCTTGTGGCTGCCAGCTTCAGAGAGTTGTAGGTAGCGCGGCACTTGCGTTCTGCCAGTGAGAAAGGGGATTTGCGTCTAATTTAAAGTCATCCAGAACATAAAAGAATCAACGTGATTTTTAGGGGGAAATTTTGCATAGTGAAAATTGTCTGTATTTTTTTAACATTAATGCAACTAGTAGAACTTTGAGACTGCAAGAAAGCCCTGTGGAGCTGTAACACAGGCCATGGAGTGCAGTTTTGGGATGCTCACTGTGAGGCCAGGGATTTGTAAATGAACCGGCACGTGTCCTTTATGTCATCTTTTCATCACAGCAAAAAGGTGAATGTGATAGCTGGCTGCCTCTCTTGCAATATTGCTTCAACTGCTAGTGACCTTTGCTGTTAACATATTTCCAGCTGGAATTTTTTCCAGCAGTGATTATGTACACTGTGCACGTAGTCAGTGTTAGATTGCATAAGGAGCTGAGTTTGCTGGATTCTTATTCAAAAATTGCCAAATAACCTTTAATAGGAGCAGTACGCCTCACTGTGTTCCACTGGAATTGCAGAAGGTTTGAGAATCTTCCCTCACTAACTTAGGAAGTTCTCTTTTTGCATGAAGAAAATGTGCTTTAAAAAAAAATTCAGTGATTTTTGCCTCTTTTCAGTGACGCTCGAGGCAACATCTGTTTTGGAAGACCCGACGGTGTAAGCCTTGTTTGCACTGTCAGGGAGTTCCAGAAATAGGGCCAAAAATGGAGAAAATAAACTGAAAATGGATGAGGCATCCCCTAATTACCGTGGGGAAAAAATACTTTATTCTATGGTATGGTGATCCAAAATACTGATATTCACAAAAGGGCAGGTTTAAACTGCGTAATTGTAGCTTTCCTACTGTTTGAGCTTAGAGATTTGCAAGCGTAATGTTCTCTTAGCCCTGTTTCTTTGTGTGGCAGAAGTAAGTTTGTTTAATGCACCATCCACTGCTAATGGAGAGCTTTTAACTTTTTCTCACCTTGGAAAATAGAGCTTGGTAAGGAGATGATTGCAAAGAGAGAGGATAAATTGTATTGGGTAGATGGTGGCTTCTTCAGCTTTTTTATTTAATTAGAACATTTTTAAAAGGTTGAAAAAGGAAAAAATTCCCATGTTTAATATGGAATCGTTAAAATGTCTCTTTTCCCCTATTCAGAATGAAAGCAACCTGAATAAATTATGTAGGGGTTCCTATCATGACGGTTCAGGCTCAGCACCATCAAAGTGACATAACTGCAAGAGGTTGTCAGTTGGCATTTCTTTGGTCTTAAAAAAACCCCCTTGGGTGTATAAATTGGATACAATATATGCAGACTTGGCTTTGAATCAGGACTGAGAGTACATCAAGCCCAATGGTTACTATGATATGTTGTATGGAATCTCTCTTGTATTTCTGGATTGAATTGGGAAGTGACGTGAAGCACTGGTGTTTCTGGCATCTCCATGTTGTTATCTGTACTTAATTCTGGAGCGGGAAACACCGCGTGGTGGTAGTGCCGTGTCTGGGCAGAGCACCTGCAACCACAGGACTAAGCTGCTGCTTCCTCACTGTGGGAGGAGATCTGCAACCAGGGCTTGCAGGCAACTGCTGGGAAGAAATTTGTGTCAGCTGAGATTTTCGTTTTCTAGGCTGGAATGAAAAATATTCAGCTATATTTAGAACACTTGAAAGAAAATGCAAAATCTGCCCAAGTTAATACAATATAGTTGGATGCTTTGCAGCTCCATGTCTTGCATCTTCCCAGGATCCCTCTGAATAGAAATATGCAGGAAATGAAAAAGTAAAGCATTAGCTGATATTTATCAAATTGTCAGCGTATTAGCTAAGCATCTGGCAGAATCCTGCGTAATTTCCACTTGATCAAAAGTAGTACAGCTGAAATGTCAGGCTTAATCTTGAATTTATTTATGTATATTGAGGTCAAGCTAGTATGATTCTGAAAAGCTGATGAAAGTTTCCTTTGGTACATGTTGGTATGGGAGTCAAGATCAGGCTATTTGCCAAGTTGTTGTTCTGCTACATATCTTGCAAACTGCAGTTTCATGGTGTCAAACTAGGGGTGCTTATTATTACAATAGGAATCGTTTGGAGGGGAGCCAGAAATTTATTGGGAGCTTTCTTGTCTAGAAACACTGAAGTACATCATTCAGTGACGGTTTTTATTCCATGTTCATAGTGTGAATGCATTTTGGACCCTGATCTTGGTTGAAGCTTGTTATAATTGCTATAACAATAGAAAATACTTTACCACAACACTGAGAACGCGCTTTTCTGAAAGTTGCCGTTCTTTGGCTTTTGGAAATAGAGCTGAGAAGGCCTTCTAAATTATATTTTTGTGCTTTGGTTCTTTTATTTCAGAACATACAATTGAGTAGTATTTTCTGTTTGTTTGCTTGCATCCTGCAAGCTTTATATTTCCCTTTGAAGAGACCTCCTTGAAGGTCTACTTTCATGTGGTTTATGCTTAGTAATGTACTATTTGTTTTGGGCAGATGCAGCTTTTTTTCTTTGCAGGTCTCGTAGCTGATGTATTTACTGAGTACCCATTCAGAAGTGAGCAGTGGTCCATCAGGCTTTGTGCTGCAGCTGTCAGTCGTGGCCAATTCACTGTTCATAGCATTATCTAGGAATTCTAGTGGTAGCACGTCCAAGTTTTGTAGAGGGTAGCAGGTCTGAATATACTTTTCAGTAGTAGCCCCTCTATACATTTCGCTTCCCCCTTCACCTCTACTGTGAGTACTGTTCTCTACTATTCCTATTTTCATTCCCAGATGGAGTCCGTAAAGCATCACCCGAGTGAAGAGATGTGACTCACTTGATCTCAAATTGAATCTGTGTGAAAACTCGGATTTTATTTTGGGTCTGCCTACTCCTATTTTCTGTCACGGCTGCACCGAGTGAATAGTGGAAGGAAGCCCAGCCATGAGTAGCAGCACGCAGCCTCCAACAGGAATTGAAAGCGATTGCCAAACACAGTGTGTGTGGTTGGAGTAACATAGGTGTTGTGCTTTGCCAGTTCCTGCTTTTTATCCTCAGCTGGCTCAGAAGCATCCTTGGTAAATAGTTTGTGTAGTTCCTGGCAGCAAAGGTCCTGCGTGTTCACCTTCCCTACCTAATTGCTTTACACGCCCTGTGTAGTTAAGAAAAAATTTTGTTACGTCCGTATGAAGCTGGAATTGAATTTCAGGGTAGTAGTAATAACTGACCCTCCTAAAAAATGTTTGCAAAACACACTTTGTACTCACGTATTGGATGCCATGTGTGGTATTCACATGGAAGGTGCTTCAGTTCGTGAGCTCATGCTACTCTAATTGTTCTCCAGGTGATCGCTGGGGTTTGGAAATGAGGTTATGCAGCTCAGCTTTGGAGGAACCCGCGGAGTGCTGGGGATGGGGAGTTATGAGTGGTTGCTAAGAATATCTGATCAGCCGGGATCGCTATGGCAACGGTGTTGCCAGGATGGAAAACTCTCACTGCAATCAATCTGAATTCATACGTACCGTTATCTACCTATGTTGTGTCAGAAAGTGATTTTAAATGTCCTGATCCAAAGCAAATCTTTTATTAAATCCTTAAGGATCCATATTTTCTATTTGCTAAACAGTCTGGTGCAGAGGGGAAAGGAGGCATCTGTGTCAAGTCAGAGAGAGCTTGAGGAGCCAGGCCAGAGAAAGACATTGATGGAGATAACTGTGTGAATAACCAGATTGCATTTATGGTTTTCATTGGTTTGGTGTTTAGGTTTTTCATTCCAGGTGATGAGATGAAATCAGTCTCTTTTGGATTTGGACCAAGGCTCGTTTCTAGCTGCAAATTCCTTCAGGTCCATTTTATGTTTGATCTCCCTTATTAGTTTACCATTGAGAGACTAGGATTGTGGGTACTGGTGGGGATGATTTAATGCAAATAAGCACCCAAACTATAAGAAGTCCTCTTATTTCTACTTGAATTTTACTGCTTGCCTCAGTTAACTGTTTTTAATGCAATTTAATTTCACAGGCAAAATACGTTTAAGAATGTTTTTAATGCTGTCTGCCAAAGGTTGACTTGCTTTTTTGGGATCTGATGTTCTACTTTCTAGGCTAAAGTTAGTCATAGCTGATTTTTATTAGTGAGTGTCCTTCAGATGAAACTACTACATAACTGGTGAAGCATTTCACATCTTGTGATCAATGCACTCTTCTGTCTTATGCCAGCGACCACAAACTTACTGACACTTCTGCAGCTCTCATAAACATACTGACACTAAAGTGATCCTCAGAGATCTTTAGATCAGAGGATGAGTGGATATGCACAAACTGAAAAGGTTTTTTCAGGTCAGGTCCATCCACAGAAGTTGCCTTGGCTTGTGGTATACATCACGTGGATAATAGGAGATAGATATTGTATGTACGAGTAAATGCATGTTCTATTTAACACACGTTCTGTATACAAATAATATAAATTTTGAAGCTGTTAATGTTTAGCGTGTTCTTTGCTGACAGTATTCTATCTGAATACTGTTAATGTTTAAATTAAATGACCAACAATTCCCAAAGTTGTTGTTTCAACAGATTAGAATTTTCTGAAAAAACCCAACCCTAAACCACCTCACAAAACAAAACACTGGAAGATGCAGATACATCTCTGAGCTGTCGTTTTGGGGCGCTGATTTTCTTGCTGTGGTACTGTTTCTACCCACTGGAGGTAGCTGCCTTTCTAAGAAAGACAGATTGGTCTGATCTGTCAAGATGTGGTCGGTCAAGTCTGTACAACACCCGTTCTCTGACCTCAACAGAGGAAGCTGTGAACAAACCAATGAATCACACCTAACGTTGTGGTGATAACCTTCCTGTGCCCCCTCTCTGGTTTTGCCACGAGTCCCTGTGTCGTCTTGTGTCAGCCACAAAGAATGGACACTCCTTTCGTCTAAAGAAGTGGTTCGGGATTTATGGCGGGTAATATTGAAAGCTCTGTAGCAAATGACAGTTGAGTATCTTGCAGCCTTCAGTAAGGAATTGCTTGCAGGCAGTTTCAGTGGACGTACAGGTCAAGACAAAGATTAACTGTAGGCGATCTGCTCACTGTAGCAAAGCCTTTAATGAAATCAGCGTATTTACAGGTGACAGATGAAAACCGTTGTCCAAGGTTGATGACTGTGATAATTCCTTATGAGGTTCTAGTATCTCAAACCATAACTAAAAGCACAGCATTTAGCCTGAAATTTCAGGCTGTTTTTGTTGGTTCTCTAAAGGCTCTGTGATGTTTGAGGAATAAAAAATAGCTTTTAGTACAAGCAGGTTTTCTCAGCCTGTTGACAGGAAAAGTAGGTAAAGAAATGACTTTGCCGTGCCTTAGTTCTGTTGTGTACGTTTGGCTTGTTCCAAGCATCCCATGTTTCAGGAGGAAGAGCAGTATCCTCTTACTGAGGTGGTAGTTTTTGATGGATGTGTATAGTTATCACTCTAGGAATTAGAGACACAAATAACATAGGAAATATTACGATAAAATATATCTTGTCTGAAAGACAGCTGTGAATTATTTGTAATGAGATTTCATGTGTCTGAGGGGTTTTTCCATTTCTGCTTGGGTATTTTTCTAATATAGACACATCCAGCTATTTACTTAGAACAATTAACATAAATTGGTTCAAAAGAGTTCAAAAGGGTTTCTCAAGGCTGATGTGCATGTGTGATAAGTAAAAGAATCACAGTGATATGCATGGAGATATCTTTGGAAAAAATATATTATTTGTGTAAAAATAAAAGACAAGGCTGGTGCAAGTGTCTATTTTCCCTTAGTAATTCTGCCAATGTAGCTCTGTTCCCAGTCACAAATTATTCCTGTCTTCACATTCAAGGCACCTGTTGGACACAAACTTGATGATTAAATCATATTTTTATGTACATGATGAAACAGTAATATTAAAATATTTTCTTTGTGAGAGATAAAGCTCCAAGGTTTTCCCTTGGAAGCCCTGGGTCTAATTAAAGGGCAGGAAAAAACAAGGTATGGTGGCTCATTTGGTGGAGAGATGCCCAGGATCATGGTAACACTGATACTGTAGGAGCTGGGAGGGTTTCTGTGGTGGTTTTGTTTCTTCATTAGATGAGTCATTATTAGAAGGTACCCTAACCAGCAATTAAGAAAGAGTGTAGATTAAATACTCCGAGGAATTCTTAGTTAACCGTCATTTGACCAGCCCAGTAGAAAACTTGTTTTCACTAAAATCCTGAAATTGAAGAAGCAATGATGTAAGCCCTTCAAAGGCCATAGAATAAAAGGGGATTTTTTTCCACCCTGTAATGAAAAGATGCCTTTGTTAACGAAGGCAGAACTTGGAGTGTCCTGCAGCGTCCGCGAGCGGGAACAGGCTCTTCTCTCCTCTTCCCACCCCCCCCCGCCAGCGTTTGGATCTCAGTAATTTTTACTTGTGCGCAAGGGCTAGATTTTCCTCACAAACTGCACGTGGGGTTGCTGTGGATGTTAACAGCAGTTGTACCTATCAGCTAAGAAAGGGGGTACATGGAGGACCCCGATAGGAACCTGTGTGCTTGTGTTGCAGGTGATGCTCTGTGCAGGGTGAGCATGCAGGACCTGTTCTGGTCGCTGCCATGCTCCTCTCTGAGCACAAGAGCTTGCCTTGCACTGCCGTCAGAACTGGTTGTAACTAAACCTGTGGAAACAGATCTGTTTTCATGTAAAAAACCCAAAACAACAAGTGGGACTTCTTTTTAGTGTAAAGGGTATCATTCTGAGCAGCTTTCAACTGCCGGGGTCACAGGGTAACATTCGGCAGTCGCTGATCTACAGCAAAGATTTTTCTACAGAGTTTGTGTCAAACCCAAAGCTCTGCTTTATCACACGCTCAGTTCAGCATGTATCCAAAGGTGGCTGGAATTTTCATCTGGAGGATTGATTAGAGAAGTAAAGGCAGACCAAGCAAGCACCCAAGAATCCAGAAGTGAGAAAACCCAGAGCATTAATGAAGTTATTATAATAACTAAGAATGGGGCTGTATGTGCTAGGCACTGTACGGCTTTGGAACAACAGGCAGTCCTTTTCCTGAAGAGTCTGCTGCCTAAAGGGATGATTCACCCACAGGGCAACAGAAGGCCTAGAACAAACAAGCTGCAGGAGGGTTGGTAAACAGGCACAGTGTGTTGTTAGTAAACACACACACACACACATACATGTGTGTATATATATTTGGGTTCGGTTTAGCTAAAAGGGAAATTGTGAAGGGGAAACAGAAGAAGGTGGAATGTGATGACTTGTTGGTGTTTTCAGTGTGAATTTGGTACAGGCCTCTAGTAATATCAGTTGTATCTTGGATTTTGATGTGCTTAAACTACTGTGTATTGATAAGACAGAAGCATGTAATGGTGATTTTTATCTGTATTTAAGAATCCTTCTATTTAAAATGTTCTTAATGGAAGGAGGTGAAGCTCAATTTTCCTCTTGCCTTGAACATTAGTCCTTTACTGAGATCATGTAACTTAGGGATCATATACAATAGCATGAAAAATGCAGACGCCACCTTCATCTGTGATCCCGTCTACAGGCTGCACTCAACCATAGGGATTCCTTAAAAAAAAGTAAATGAAGGCCTTTACCAAGGCAATATTTAGTGTTTTTATGCCCTAAAATGAACTTTGTATTCAAATATACACTTTTTAATATGAGCACTTCTACTCTTATAATGTAAGCCACACATGAGACTACTGTTTTTTGCCCGTTGGTGTTAATGTACAACTGGAGTAACGCAGCTGTATGGGTTAAAACCCAAGCTGTTTTAATGTTTTAAAAATGCAGTAAGTTGAATTCTGTATGGAGAAATTGTGCTTATTGCTTGGTTTTCACCATTTTCCACCATGGCCATTTTTCATTCAGATATGTTCTTCAAGTTCCATGCTGCTGACAGCAGTGCAAGTGTTTGACTGAAACTGAGAAAGAGTTACAAAACTTACTTTCTGCATTTCTCAAATGTTATCAAAACACTGAGTGTTTTTCTAACCTTCCAAATGCCCCAGGGAAGGAATAAAAAATGCTTTATCAAGTGAAAAATGAATGATAGCTTTTCTGTTCAAACGAAACCTGTGTGTTTGACATTAACCTTTAAAATTTCTCTTATTCATATTTCAGATAAAATTCTCTACCTCTGTATTTAGAATTTGAAAGCAGTTGTTGGTGTTGGCATCTCAGTAGCATTTGTCTACTCTGTTAGGAAGCGAATACCTCATTTGACAGCTGCTGAGGTTGATTAGCTGTATAAGTGCTTGAACGGAACTGAAAGTCATTTTCTTGTACCAGATTTTGATTGTCATCCCATGTAGTAAAAAGCAAGAATGCGTTTGTTGAAACAAAGCGTGAAAATCCCATGCAAGGTAGGAGTGACATCTGCTCCAGTAAGGAATTGGTCCTGCAGAGGAACGGATTCTGAGTCGCTGCTAGAACCAGACCCAAGAAACCTGACTTAGGCAGTCAGGAAAATGCTGTCTGGGGCGAGCACTGCACTGGTGCTTTTCTGTTGCTGCCACATGATTACGGATCCTTTTCATCCGTCCTGTGGTGGTTTCCATCTTGTGTCGAGTGTTGTGCTTTAAAGTGCGTTTAAGACCCTTCAAATAAGAGCTTATGACATTCATATTAGGTTCCAAAGTATGGCAAAAAGAAATCCTGCTGAGTTTTCGTTCTGTGCAGAGCTTATCACAAAGGAAATGAAACCCTATGGTTGCCACCTACGTGCATTGATTTGCAAAATACCTACCATGCAGACTGTGTCGCATGTAGCTAACTCTTCCCAGCTGTTCTTTCACATGCCAAATTTTGTGAGTATTTTTACTAGCAACAGGAAATACTTTTAAGTCTTTGCAGGATAAGACATCCATTTATTTTACAGAAAATGTTTTGTTTATATCTTCTGATTGTTCTGCATGTGGAAATTGTGCATATATTTCCAAAATGAAAATTTGCAACTACAGTTACAGAGAGTTAAAAATAGCTATTTCCCCAACTGTGATATTTGCTCTTGTGTGTAAATCAGATGGGGTTTCACAGTTGTCTTTGCCATTGTAGCTGCTTTTCCAGGAAAGAAATGCTGAAGGCATTTCCTTCTGTTCTCATTGAGAGTCCTGGCTTTGGTGCAGAAGGAAGAGAAGCCCTTATTAATAAATCTCCATCATAACAATGCAACAAAACAGCTACTAAATGTATATTGCTTATTTCAGCAGAAGTTACTCTTTCATGTTATAACCCAAATTTATTTGCTACCTGTTGTGCCCACCTTTCATTGTGTTCAAATCTTCAAGGCATTTTTCTCACCTAATTGCGTATGTCTGTTGCTGATCTGCAAGCAGGCATTGTCTTGGTAACCCATAGTTTATAGACAAAATGCCTTTCTTCAGACTTCCCTAGATTCACTCGAAGATTAGGTTCAACTCATTTATTTCATTGTGTTTTATCTATTATGTATAAGGGTAGAACCATCTCTGCTTTTATTTGCTTTCTGTTTTTCTTCCTCGCTATTTCTTCTGTTTTCTTTGCGCCAGTAGCAGATTTCTGGTTGTTCTTGGACTGCCACCAATGTCTTCTACACACTTGTCTCGAGGTCAAGAGTTGCAGAGGTTCTTAGGGCTGCAGCGGAGCCCGTAGGGCTCTTCAGGTGGCCACCTTCTCTCCTAGGCTCCACTTATGGTGACTTTCCAAGTTGGATTTTTTTACCCTGTTATAACTCCGCTGTCAAGTACCACGTGAATTGCAGCAAAATAGTTACTATCCAAAAGCCATGTTTAACGAGAAGTAGCTCGTACTTCACAAGACACAGACGGTTTGGGGTTTTTTAAGGGACCAAAATACAGGCCATTTACCAAAATACTTTTAGTGAGAGTCTATATTAGCTAAAATGTGGTGGATTTTTTTCTTTTTTACTCAAAGCCATTCATAAATGCACTGAATTTAGCAAATAGTTTTGGAGGGAGAGAAAAAAAATTGAATATGATGGACAAAAGTGGGGGAAGGAGATCTTAGCAGCTCTTGAACTAATGTGGATTTCAGCAGAAGTTTGGCTCTTGCTTCTACTCTTTTTGGATGAAGGGTGGGTTCAATATGCATTTAGACACCAAACCAAAGTCTTGTGTGGAAGAATACACTGACAGCATTTCTGAGTCTGTTTTATTGCCACTGCTGTGGAGTGAGAGGGTTTCTGTCACACAACCAGGAATTTCTGAAAAGCTTTTCAAGCCTACTGTCTGAGAATCAACTTGGGTTTTGTGCTCTCCTCCTCCATTTCCCACATCAAGTGTCTCAGACCAGGAAGATTTGGGACTTCCTTTATAGGTAAACCTATCCTACATCTTGTTCACACCTGCAAGACAACCGTCGTCTTCCAGAGCTTTGTCACATTCACATTTCCTCAGCACGCTATTTGTATTTATTTTTTTTTCTCTAAAGAGGCCTGAGCTCCTGGTGCGCAGCAGAGGAGTATAACCTCCCTTTGCTGCCAGCATTTCCCTGTTGAGACAGAGTGTTAAACATTAGCTCCTTAAAGGCTTTGGTTTAAGCTACTATAAGCAGAAAAATTATTCTAAGATCAAATCTATTTGGGCCTTTCACAGCACAGCATATGAAGGAAAGACCTGTTTTAAGGTGGAAGAATAGACAGTGTGGCCTTTTCCTTGAATTTTTTTTTTTTTGGCTACTGCTAGAATGATTCATCCTGCTACTCACTGTGGAAGTAAGAGAAGTGCCATCTCCATAAGGTGAATCTGAGTGGGCAGGGCTGCTACAGGCAGGGTACTGGCCATTTCCTTAGAGGAAGTTCCAGCTACAAAAGATGGCCTCTTCCAGCGTGTTTCAAAAATTGGGCTCTGGTGGGAAGTACGTCCTGGTGTTAAACCCGTTGTTTATACTTAAGACTCATCATTGATTTGATTATTAAATAGTTACTTGCAAGTTGTTATATATTGTGGCCAAGTCCAGTGCAACTTAAAAAGCTTACAACTACAGTTTTTGACGGAAATGACAAGATTAGAAAATAAAAAAATCAGTGTAGTAAGTGTCCATCATCTCTAGGAATGAGCAGCCTTTTTTCTTGTATATTTAATAATTCTGACCTAAAAAGGTTTATTGTTTAAAGATGATTAGATGGTGTAAGAAACAACACAGGTCTGATTTCTGATAGGCTTAATTTGCAGGATAGGTAAGCTTGCAGGCTGTTGTATAAAGTTATGTTGTAATTACACCACTCCAGCATGCATTTTAAGATCATCACAGTACAGAAAAGCACTTAAATGTGATTAAATGCTTCACTGAATTGAAACTTCCTTGAACGTTGTCCTCGGCTGAGGCCGGAGCTGTAAAAGGGCCATCTGAAGCTCCATTTCTTCTGTGCAATTTGCCAGCCGAGCTCCGAGCAGCCTCTAGACCTGTGGGATCTCCTGTGCTGACCGTGGGGCGCCGAGGCACTGAGAGCGCTGCCGGCCTCAGCTGGCTGCGCGGCCTGGGCCTGGCTTTGCCTTCAGTCTAACCCTTCAGAGCAGAACTGAGGACCTACTTCTCTCTGTGCTCCAGCCATCCTAGCTGAACACAAAGAGAACACCTCGTAAGTTGTTTTTTTTTCTAATTTTGTGAAAGTGGCTATTTTAAAAATATTTTTTTACAATGCACAATACCCGTGGGTGAAAAAAGGAAACACTTTTGATTTTTTTTTTAAAGACTATTTCATTGAGTACGTATTGGTACAGTTCCAAAGAGAATATTTTCTAACAAGATGGATTTTCAGTAGAAGAATGTCAGACTGACGTGCTGAAGTGTTCATTTACAGTAAGGGAAGAATAAATTCTTTGTTAAATGTTACTCCAGTTTTTGTTGCTAAATATACAGACATGCAATTTTTCTCTGGAAGTTGGAGGAAGTGTTGTTTCACTCAAGGCAAAAAACTGTCCCAGATATTTAACTAAAACACTTCAAAATGGAGCATTCTGGCAGGAAAAAATGGGGTGCAGGAAGATGCCAGTATAGTCAGGCATAGAATGTCAGCTTTTTAGGGGAGAGCCATCATTCAGGGGCACGGTATGTTGTGATACAGGGATTTCATCGGTTAAGAAAGCAGCAGGATTTTCTACTTCAGGCATTAGCCTGTGGAATTGGGGCTTGGAGCAAGGCTCAGGCAATGAGTGCTCAGATGCTTTCAGCCGTTGTTTACCTCCTTGCTCTTGGGCCTAGAGAACAGGACTGTGAAATAGCTTGAAGGAATCTATCATGTAATAGTAATAATAATCACTGAAAAGAAAATCTCATGAAGAGCAGTGAAATCTTATAAAAGATCAACTGACTTAGCAGAACATCTCTACTGCTCTGCAGAGCTCAGTACTGGAAGTGGCTGCCTTGGGTGTCTGGATCATTCCTTTGCTCGTGGGAGGACTCAAACTACTGTTGTATCCTGCGCTAATGATTCTCTCTCGAGTTCTCAACATCAGTTTATGATAGGATGCATTGAGCTGTATCCCTGTGACAGCATGGTATCTTGTGGGGTTGGTGGCTGGAGTTGAGCAGTTGGCTACCATAGCTTCGAAGCCAGTTGGTAAGCTCCTAGGGTGTCAGGGATTTGCTCTAGTAGTGATTAATAAAAGCCAAAGGAGCTAGTGACAGTGTTGGGATGAAGTCAAAAGAGCTTGCAGATCTCATCTTGCCTGTGGAATATGTATTTTCAGTTAATTAACCTTTTCCTTCTGAAAGAATTATTGCTGCCCTTTCCTGTTTTGAATAAGTTTCTAATGATATATTTGGTATCATCAAGTGAAAGCTATTTACCTGGGACAGGAGAGCACTGGAAATGGCAGTGGTGATCAAATCAGAATGTCTTGCTCTCCCAGGCTGTATTGTATGTGGGTTCTTACTCATTTTTTCATATCCATACTTAAAAATGAAACTGAAAGGAGTTAACTGAGTGTTCTGAGTTAGAAGAGGTGTTTGCAACTTCTGTTGGGTCCAGTCATGTGTATACATTATGATACAGTCTTCAATTCCACATGCCCATAATACTTTTTCCACCAACTGCTGCTGTATTTGGTGCACAGAATGATGACATGCGTTCAGTGAGCAGCTATTCAATAGCTGTTTCCTTCTCATTGTTCGATTTGTGGCCTTAGGCCTTATTTACAACGTGTTGTTCAAACCACTCTTTGAAGACAGAATTATTATCCCCTTGGGGGCTCATCTATAGTGCTCATTGAAGTAATAGCCAGGATGTTGAAAAAGAGTTAATTAATTTTCATTACGCTTCTGTTCAGCGAAGAGACACAATTGTTCCTATTTAATAGATGGGTTGCTGAAAGAGAAATAATGTTCAAAAGTTTTGAGTATATTTGGACCCTTTGTTCAGGAAAACGGAGACTTTTGTTTTTCAGAGTAAGTGCATTCCATCTTGCTGATCCCAGTTATCAGCTGTCCTCTTGACTTCGATTATGCCTGAGAGTTTTTAACTCTTTGAAGCAAAGATCACAAGCTCTCTGACAAGCATCCAGAAGATGAGAAACTTTCCTGTGAACATCTTGTTTTGGAGCACCTGTCTTTTATTAGATGTGATGTAGGCAGATGTAGCAGCATGAATCCCCTTATCTGGTGTGAAGTTCAGTTGCTGTAGCTGTGAAGCCACCAGCCTGTTACTAGTCCTGCATTGCCCTAGACCATATCTTCCAATTTCTTTAAAAAAAATCTGCATGTTAAATGATACAAGGTCCTGTATTTTATAGAATCGGGGACATAAACATTTATTCTAATTTTCCTTTATATTATAACTGATTTCAGATTTCATTCCTGGTTATCTTTGTTTTGCCAGATGAACACAAAAACCTCAAAACTTTACTCCAAAATAAAACAGAACTTAACAACTTACCCAAAGAATAGAAATTCAAGGCATAAGAGAATGCTTCTAGCTAGCAAGTGGCCATGGCAAGTGTCTGGTTACTATGGCAATCGCCATGGAGCACGTGACCGGCACGGTAATTGCGAGGTACTCGAGAGCCTTTTCTCTTGCGTGAGTTCGGTGTCTTCTAAACAGAGGTGTTATGTGGGGTCACGTACACTCAATTGCAACTACCAGATGGATGGATAATGCAAGCGATCAATTTGCAGCACCCACTGGGCAGAAAATGGTGCATTCATAGATTTTGTTTGATCTACAGCACAGTGCAAGCGCAGAGAGGAATTTCTTCTCTCTAGTCTAACGTTTTTAAAATCTGCACCGTGACCATCAGTTGGTGTCTGAATCTTTGCTATGGCTGTGTTTTGCGGAGCACTTCAAACTACGCAGACAATTGTACCTCTGCAGAACCTGGCTGACAGTTAAAATGCAGATAATGCTAGAAATATTGTGTAAGCCCAGCAAGTAGGAGGTGTTCATACTGAAGGACAGTGTCATTTAGTGTTTCGTTAAAGTAACAAATTGTTTTAAAGTTAATTCTTTCTTTAGAGAATTTGCTTTGTCCAGTGAGTTTGGTGGCTTGCCATCAGTAACGTGCTCTCCAGCAAAAAAAAAAAGATGGTGTCAAATTCGCCAAGTGCATTTCTTACTTTTGAAAAGCTATTTGAATAGATAGTCTCAGATTTATTCCAGGATATAGCACTGAGGATTTGACTTTCATCAGTGTTTAACGGCTGTTGAGAATCTCATTAAAATAAACTTAAATATTGATAGTTCCTTGCCACTTCCATGGAATGACATTGTTCTAGAGGAGAGAAGCAACAAGGAATAGAGCCAAGTGATTCAATACATATGTAATTAAACACAATAGAGAGGTTGTTGACAGTGTTGAACTCAGATGTGAAATTGTCACAATTTGGAAGTACTTACCTTTGAAAGAAGAACCTTTTCTGTAAGACACATTTTCAGTATCACTATGTTTTTTCTGACTGATGACAAGAGGGTACCACGGATTGTTGCTTTACCCCAAGGACACACAGATAGGTATCGTCTTTGTTCTGAGATTGCTACCCACAACCAATACTCATCTGGGGAAATGAGGCACCCACGTGTATTTGCCACAGAAATACTGGCTGTTTTCCTGCTGTGTGGAAACGAGCAACAGCAGGCATTTGTGCTAGGCCAGGCTTAGGGAGCTCGAGAGAAGAAAGCGAGCGGGCAGAGCACGCTTCTGACGCAGCATGGGGAGGGGGCTCGGCTCCTTCGGCTGGCTGTGGTGCTGAACTCCAAACTAGGAGTAAAAGGGAGCCGGAGGCTTTTATTTATTTCATTTTTATTGCTTTTCCTTTTCCAGCATGATTTATTAAAAGAATGGCAGTACACGTCAGATGTACTTCTTGGAAGGTGGTTTGTATTTCTTGGGTATCTTACTGTCCTGGGGAGATTCATTCCCAGGTCAGTCATAGCCATATACCAGAAATCCAGATTAAAGAAAGGGCACTTTGTTGCATGTTTTAGATATAAGCTCTGTAACATTCCAGGATTTCAGATTATTTTTAATGGAAAACTATGAGACATAGTTGGAAGAATCTGTTTATTAGGTGATTACAGTCAGAATTAGTAGAAACATTGACTCACCTGTTTGGTTCCTGTGATTTGGTTCTATACACAGAGGGTATTTTTGTGAGTTATAATTTGGGCTAGAACCTCAACTTTTCTTGTAAGGATTGTTCACATCTTCCTCTGCCCTAGTCCCATCCTCAGCTAGGTATGAGGAAAAAAAAAGTCTGTATCCAGCATTTTACTTGAGGTAGGAAATGTCTGGAATGATCAGTCCTGCCAGGTCCCTTACTGGAGCCATCTGAATTCTCAGCAGGTTGGGCACCTGCCTCTGGTTCAAGTTCTTCCTGCATTGACTGTTGCTGTGTGTCCTCAGTCAGGCACAGGGAGCCAAGGGTTTGTGTCTGTATGGCCAGTCTGCTCCGTGTGTGCCAGCTGTGCATGCTGACAGCTGGGTCAGCCATTGGTCTTCCAGTGCAGTTCTTTTTCCATGCTGACAATTGGAAGATACACTGGGGAAAATGAGATTAAATTGGTAAGAAATGCCCAGTTAGATCTTTGCATTGTTTCACTCCCTCTGTGCAGGAATGAATCTGTTAGTACCAAGTAGCGTGCAGAATTGAGTGAAGAAATCAGGTTGTCTCCACTTTGCATTAAATAAAATAATAAACATTTTCTGTGGTCACTGAGTCAAGTTTTGTATATTAAAAGCTCTACTTGCTCCTTATGTAGGATGATCATTATATCATTTCTGTATTTCAGCAGTAATGGTTGGCTAGGCTGGATGAAGTCAGCAGTGAAACTCCCCTTGTCTTTAGCAGGGCCAGGATTTCACTCAGAATTTTTACACAGAGCAGACTATAGGGGGAAAAAATTAAAATGTGCCTTCCAAGAAAAGGAATAATTTGATTATCTGTTGAGCAGGGTAAAAATATTTTCCTTGGTCTCTTTGGTTTTTTTCTTGCGTGTACCTTTTGTTTCTCTGCTCCTGATTCTGCTTGTGCTGTATTCATTGAGAAGGGAACAAGTAGGGAACAGTTACATAACAGCATGTAAAAACACTAATTTCTGTGATATGTGTTATTTAACTGCATTTAATCATCATGAAAATAATTTGGCCGTTTTGGTACAAATAAATAAAGGCATACTTTAACTCTTTTCTCTTACAGCATGGCTTAATGGTTTCAGTGGTAAACCATAGATGGCTTTTTCACCCACTCCATTGTTCTTCTCTTATCAGGGTGGGACAGATGGAAGCTGAGGGTTCAGCTCAAGGTAACCAGCAGAAACCGGTGTAGTGGCGAGTTGATAAAATCCCAGATGATCATCTGTGGCATACTGCTTGAATAGATACAGAACACTTACCACACATTGTATTTAGAGGGTTTATCTTTTTTGTGTAGTGCTGAACATAGAAGCAACTGACAAAATACCGGTGTCACCATTTAAAACAATGACAATATTTGCAATTACTCAGCTGGACCATCTGCATATTTTAATGCCTTTAACAAGGAGTAAAGGCATTCTGCGAAGAGCAGCAGAATCAAGGCTCTGTGTTTGGAGCATCACGGAACAGTGGAGGGGGAGAACTAGTCCAATCTCCACCTCAGATGAGGATCAGCTAGGGCAGGCTGCTCAGGGCCGTGTCCAGTCAAGTTTTGAGTATTTCTGAGGACTGGGAATTCATAGTCTGTTCTTTTACATTGAAAAGGTTGTTTGCTTATGTTTAAATGGAATTTCTTGAATTGCAGTTCATGCCATTCAGTTCGTTCTCAGGCTTTTTTACTCTTTCCCATCAGGCACTTGTACACATTGACAAGATCCCCCTGAGCCTTTGGTTACCAAAATGTGGAATGTGGGAGTGTTCTGACTTACTGACAATGATTTTTAAATTATTATTTTTTTTTAAAGTGTAGCTAGCACAGGTGCAGAATATAAACTAAGGTCAAGGTGTAGAAAGAAGTCCTAGTTTAACTAAAGTTAAGTTGCTAGTTTTTGTTGTTTGTTGTAATGGTGGGATTTTAGACATCTTAAGTTTAATGGATCTGCTGCTGTTGATTTCAGGGGGAATAGAGTTGGCCTTGCAGGATTACATTTTTAAATGGTGGAAGTAACCAGGAATGATATAGTAAGGAATGACTTTGGAAAAAGAAAAAGGTTATTTTCTACTAGGAAAGCATGACATCTGTGATAGAAAAGGGGAAGCTAGTGACCGCCTGGCAGTATAGACATGTCTGAGCTAGTTATGAGCCTGGTAACTCACACATTTGGGAGTGAGGGTCCTAGGTCTGGAAAGCACCCAAGCACAACTCGGTAAGGAGATCTTCTGACTGACTGCACTAACCAAGTTAAAGGGATTCAGTTAATACCGCTGCGGTTGCTGCTAATATACTACCAGAAGCTTCTGGCAATGCTTGTGGAGAGGCTGGCCAGCGCTTTGCTGAAGCACTTCCAGGGAGTTGCTTCACGCTTTTGGTGCATAATTCCTTTTCAGCTCCATAAAGTAAGTTTAAGCTGGGGTGGAATCCTCTTCATCAGAGCTGTATGAAGGGAGGTAATTGCATGTTGTTGTCAACCTGAAAAGGTTGTTCACTGGAATGTGATTCAGGTTTTGGGTGGATTAAGACACTTCAGCTAAGCACCTGGACTTAGGTGTAATGGATATGGGCCTCAAAACGCTACAGCTGACAGGATACATCTGTGGGAAGTTTCCACACACTGATCTACCTGATCATCTCAACACTCGTTCATGGGAACTGTCTGATTATAAACAACTCACCATTGATCCCGTACCAGTTCTGGGTTGGTAGATATGTGTTGGAGACAAGATATCCCTCTTATAAACTGCCAAGGGGTGGTTGTGTGTGTGACTGCAGCCCTCCGCTTCAGCTGAGTTAAAAATCACTTCCTGCGCAATTCCCATATTACAAGTTTGATTATGTCTGTGCATTTTTTCAGCTAATCAATTTTGCGTTGTGAATGAAATGCCATCCACATGCTGTCACATTTTTTCTGACTGCTTTAAACGAGGAAGAATGCCTTCAGCAGGCTTGGATATTTAGGACTTACTGGGGTGTTTGGCCATTTCTTTGAGCCAGCTTGGGTGGTTATTAGACCTGAGCTTGTGTGCTTATTACACCTATTGTTAATTCTCAGAAGCCGCCATTTGTGCATATGAGTCTGTGCTGGTTTTGTAGCTCTCCTCAAGAAGTATTTGAGATATTTACGCAACAGACTTCTCCAGTATATTGTTTGTGGGCGCTGTTGCACCGTACGCTTGATTTCTCGGGGAGCAGTGTGGCACTGCAACTAGTGTGCTAACAGGAAAAAAGGAAAGATGAGTGAGAAATGTGCAGCTTCATGGTGGACCATGACAGCCTGGTTTCCATACATGAGGGATCCCGCTCTGTTTGCAGTCTAGCTTTCTAGCTAGCCACTGCTGAATTCTCTCAATATTTTTACCCTGGCGGGGACTGAGGTGAAGGTGGAGTACGAACAAATATAAAACTTACATCATGAAATTGAAAAATCTCTTGCTTCTTCCTCACACCTTGCAGCCAGCACTTAGCACCAGCTGCCTCCCAGAGGTATTGGCCTTTTGCTGCTTGTGCAGACTCCCAGTGACTTCTGCCTTTCACAAGGCATCAAACCTTCAATCACAAAAGTCTCTCAGGAAAATCTGCTCCTTTTCCTGGCTGTCATGGAATTCTCCTGCAATCCTGTTTCCTTGTTCTTTTCCAGCCTGAAGACCAAACTAAATGCAGAATTAAAAGTGTAGTAGCAAGTCCCATCTCTTGCAGGGATAGAGGGACAAGCAGTGGATTTGGCCTAGAGTGAGATACAGTGTTTTTCATCCTGTTATGTCACTGCACTGTCACCTCTGAGTTCTCAGGACTGTCGTGTGTGATTAAATTTTCTTTGTGTTTACATACAGAAATACCAGTGATTTCCTTTTTTTAAAAAATTTAGCAAGAAACATTATTGTAATGAAAAAAGAAAACATGTACTTCAACAGTCTGCCTTAACCCAAGGATCGCTTCTTAGTGGGATAAGCAAATATCAAAGACTATAAAAGGTGTAGTTTTGTATGAAAAAAGGCTGGGGAGGGGCATGAATTAGTGCAAAATCTGACTAAAGTATGCAAGGGGAGATGACCTCTTCCTTTAAAACCAGCTAGTTTGTAAATCTAAAGAATAGACACATCTTTAGTGGTTTCACAAATGATTTCCATGACTGTCTGACGCTGATAACAAATGACTGCTGCACGTCTTCCCCAAAATACTCGCTGTGACTGTGATTGCAGCTCTAATTATGGCGTGACACATGCAGTGTTGTGTAGCACCCGCCTTCTTCAAGATTTGGAGCTCCCTTTCCTTTTACATGAGTTATTAGTCTTTTTAGTGTAGAATTTACTACTGCTAGCAGTAACAAAGAAGTCAGTCTTGAAGAAAAATAGGATTTTCAGATTGTTACACTGCTTGCATTGTTTTCATGCTGCAGATGTTCGTTGTGTTAGCAGCCAGCGTGATTGTGGGAGACCGTATTCATGCCTCATTGGGTCCTTTCCACTTTCTCCAACCTCTCCTCTGCTGAGTAAGCAGTTAAAGTGACTTTTCTCTTTTGTTCCCCAGCCTTTGCTGCTGTTTGAGAAGGAGGGCAAGTTACTTGGCTGTTTTGTTCAGTTGTAAGTGGAACAGTATTTTTTCTTTTTAAGTATGCGTTGGTAATTCTCACATGCATTTACATGTGAATGTTGCTGTGTTGTTCTTTCAAAACAGGGAGGAGGTGATTTGTTTTAGTAGTACAAACTATCGCCTTATGTTGTGCCAATCACGCTGCCATTGTCTGGTTTAATACTGACAGTGAATCATCTCTGAGATGTTGCAGTCACGGCCAAACACCTCACTCATGCGTATGGGTTTTGGGATGGAGTGTGGGTGTGTGAGCGATACCTTGGGCTGCTGGGACCTGGGATGCTTGGGAAGCGTCCGGTGTCCTTCCCTGACCACAGCTAGGCAGGGAGAAGCACTGGTGACTTCTCAGGTGACTGGTGAGAAGGACACAATCCTTTCTTGATGGAAGCGCTTTCTGTTCTGAGCCGCTTTCCTCCTGGTTCCTCTGTTAAAGCAAATAACAAACCTCTGCTGAACAAGCGTACAGGCTCAGGGGAAGTCTGTTCATTCAGAGATGAAATAGAACTGCACAGTGTGCATTTTTAAGTAAGACTGTCACCTTTGAGAGGTGAAAGGTGGCACAGGTTGCCCAGAGGTGGTAGATGCGCCATCCCTGGAAACATTCAAGGCCAGGTTGGATGAGGCTCTGAGCAACCTGATCTAGTGGACAGCCAGCTGAAGATGAGCCAGTGTGTGCCCGGGTGGCCAGGAAGGCCAGTAGCATCTTGGCTTGTATCAGCACTAGGGGGGCCAGCAGGACTAGGGCAGGGATCATCCCCTTGGACTTGGCAGTGGGGAGGCCACACCTCAAATCCCAGGTTCAGTTTTGGGCCCCTCACTAGAAGAAGGACATTGAGGGGCTGGAGAATATCCAAAGGCAGCAAAGCTGGTGAAGGCTCTAGAGCACAAGCCTGGTGAGGAGCGGCTGAGGGACCTGGGATTGTTTTAGCCTGGAGAAAAGGAGGCTCAGGGGAGACCTTCTTGCTCTTGACAACTCCCTGAAAGGAGATTGGAGTCAGCTGGCGGCCAGTGTCTTCTGCCAAGAAACAAGTGACATGAGAAGAGGAAATGGCCTCAGGTTGTGCCAGGGGAGGTTTAGGTTGGACATTAGGAAAAATGACTTCCCCAAAAGGGTTGTGAAGGCCTGGCACAGGCTGCCCAGGGCAGTGGTGGAGTCCCTATCCCTAGAGGAGTTTCAAAGCCATGGAGATGTGGTGCTGAGGGACA
>VZZY01001878.1:0-183128 GCA_013400335.1 Eurystomus gularis | reverse complement strand
CGGCGGGGAGAGGAGTAACGGCGGTAATCAGAGGAGGAAGAGACCCAAGAAGGTGGGGGCGGCGAGCCGGGACTGGGCGGCGGGTGAACGCGGTCCAGCCGCCCGCGCTCCCCGTTCTGGGCAGGGAAGCCAAGGGCAGGTGGCGCGGGCGGGTTGGGAGCGGTGGTTTGGGTCGGGAAGGGTCTGGGCGGGCGATGGGAGCGGGGGCAGCGGCTCGTACGGAGGGNGGGGCAGCGGCTCGTACGGAGCGAGGGGGGGGTTGCTGCTGGCGGTGGCGGGTGGCTCGATAGCCAGGCGGCTGGTACTCCCTAGGCGAAGGCTTCTCCCTGTCTCGACAGCGTGCGATATCTGAACTGGCTGCTTAAGCAGGGGGCTGTTTCTGTCTGGTGGCTGGCTCGGGTTTTTTCTCTTTTTTTGGTAAACAGCTATCTGTTTTGTGCAGTTGAAGTTGGTTTCGTGAGGCGGCGGGTGCCTCTCAGCTCGGGAAGAGGGCAGTTTGTTTTGACAGAGATGCGAAACCTGCACATGATGGTAGAGACCCGTGTGCTTCTGTCTCTTTTTTTCATCAAGCGATACACATGCAGGTTTAGGAGCCTTTAGCTGACTTCTCCAGTGATGTTTCTTCAATTGGATTATAAAGAATAAGAGCTTGGCGGCTTTTGTACCATCTGTGGTAATTCAGTGGTGCTAGTGAGAAAAAACTCGGTAAAAATGCCCGTTGTCCAGCCACACCCAGTTTCTAGGGCACTTTCTCTGTGCGTCCAGTCTCTCTTTCAGAAATACAGCTGATTTGCAAGGTGTAGTGTGCCAGCTGCTTCAACCCCGGCTTGAGGTAATTCCTTTTTAATGGCTTTAATTGTAGGCAGCTATTGATTTCTGTTTGGGTTTTCTGTCCCCTTTGAGGGGAAAGATGTCAGTGGCTCTGCATAATTACAGCATAAGCTGGTTTACCGTTACTTCCCCCCCCCCTTTTAATCTTAATTGGTGTAACACGAGTTACCCCACTGAAATGTGTGGGACTGCTTGCAGGGTGAGGAAGAATTTAATCCATACGAAGTATATTTGCTGATGAATTCTCGGTCTCTTATTTTGCATAGAATTTGCATGTTAACCAACATTGTACATGAGCAAGACAAATTGCTACCAATGGAAATAGTATCTAGAGCTGCAAACAGACATTAAGGGACTTTTGCGAGGGTTCAACCTGGTGAAGGAAAGCTGTTCTGCAATAGGTGACACTGCTGGGCCCCATTTTATCACCGAGGGAAGATTCTGTACAATACAACAAGAAGGGCATGAGATAATCCAGTCTAAGCAAGAAATTGAACAAAAACATCCTCACTCCACCCCATTGTGCTTGGAATATTGCCTGGATCTCCACACAGTGGGGGATTTTATATAGCACATTGGCTTTCTACTTGAGCACAACTGAGCAGCAAAGGGAATGTCGGCTTCAACTTACCTCTGAATTAGAAAGGTTTATTTGTGTGGTATGTAAATCCATGTGAGAAAGAAAAAAATCAAATGATCAAGTGCACACCCAGTGTTTTCTTTTGACTGTTAGATAACCCGGGAGTAAGATTATACTAGGGGAGAGGTTTTGAAGATCGAAGGAATTGAAGTGGGTGTTTCCATGTCTTTATCCATATATATATGTGGTTTCTTGGTTTGCTGTTGTTTTTGAAGTAAAATCGCCCAGAGCCTTTCAAGGTTGAAATGCAAGCACATGCCACTGCTGCCAAATGAGTGCTTGGAAAGCTTCCCTTGTATTGAGGCACCATATCCAGTCTTCCGACAGCTGATGCATCTTCCTGTTTCAAATCCATAATAAATGTTTGGGCATCTTTTTAAAATTATCTTTAATAACTAGAAAATGCTAATTGGGCATTTTCCATTAACAGATGTAAACCAAAAATTTCTTCATTGCTCAGTTTAGATGCAGTAGGTGTTGATGCCTCAGGTCTGGTATTGGATCTTAGCTCTCCTGAAGCTTTACCCTTAGTGACTTCATGAGGAAACACTGCTTCAGGCTTTAATATTCCTTTTTAAATTCAAAGAGTAATTGTCTTAAAACCTAAAAATAGTTATTTTTTTATGAGAAAGAGACACCTTGGAATAGCTGAAAGTACAAGAATTCCAGATTGAATTCTTCTGTGTTTTGGCGAGGTAGGCACAGTTTCTTTTGGGAACAGAGATGAAAGTGCCACGTGCAAGAGCTCCAAAATCAGAAGTCATGTAGCCTGTTTTCAGGTCCTGCACTACTTTTGCTAAACGAAGCTGCATTGCACCATCCAACATGCCCTCTATCTGTTCTGTGGAAGTTGATCCCTTTTGTGTGGATAATTAAATATTAATTGAGCATGATGAGTTTGATCTAGGTATTGGGAGAGACAGAGAGAAACGCATCTCAGCTACAGCGCTTAGCTGGCTCTTCTACATTCCAGGAGTGTGTCCTCGCTAGGAAGTGATATTTTCTCTAATTTTCAGCAGTACCCTGGGCTTTTTTCTTTTACGCACATGCAGTTTGATATGAAAAGGCTTCTGCTTCATCCTAATGCAGGATGAAAAGGCCTGGAATTTTCATAAAATGGAGAAAAGGATGACCCCAAACCAACTTTAATCCTCGTGGTGGTGTTTGTGGCTTTGCACACTCTGGTGAGTCACTGAGCTGCCTTAAAAGGTTTGTGAATCCAATGGTAGGATTGTGTCCGGTTTTCCTGTGGTACTTCGCCTCCACGCGATAACTGGAATACGGTGAAATCTGTGTTTCTGGGGGAAAAAATCATGCTCAGTCGCTGTATTCTTCCATGTCTAGTGTCAGAGAGCACAGGATGTGTTCTGCTGGAAGCCAAAGTGAACAGAATGGTGTTGTTCTATTGCTGGTGTAACTGTGTGGGAACCCAGCAAGAGCAGCACTGTGTGCCTTGGTCCCCTCCTCATGTTAGCTGATGAACCATTTGTGTTGAAGGAGCAGCATAGCAAGTGAACAGGAATTTATAGTACGTTAGTCTTTTGAGGCTTCATTCTGTATTTTGCCAAGTGTATCGTGAAGTGTTCAAGTACCAAATTCCTATAATTTCTCTCAAGGATATTTTTTTTCATAATAGAGTGTTTCAGATAAAAAACAACCACTGTTGGTCATCATGTAGACAATGAAGCATATGCCTATACCTAGTGCTACCAACCCTGATGGTGAAGAGGTTTCCAGAAACCCCAGGTTCTTGCTCTAGTGATCATAAAGCACACATCATTGATGGATTGATGCAAAAATGATCCGTTTTAGCTTATTGCAGAGTTCCAGTCTTTTCCGTAAGAAAAATTTAAAAGCCTGTGGTCAGGGCTCATACTATAAAAGACTTGGGGGAAACTGTAATACTGATTTAAAGGAAGATAAATGAGACTTATTTTCCTAACCCAAGCGTCATCTCCTATTTTAAATGTATCTATGGAGAAAAATTAAATTGGGTGTGCTAGGTGAGGTACTTCCAGTGGAAGTTGTGTACTTACTAATGGAGGCATTACAGTGCACAAGCTAATGCTTTTAATTAATTTTAATGACTGAAGACTATTAATTCCATGCATCAGGTAACTGAGGCCCAATTTGGAATGCAAGGACAAAGTTGGTCACCTGTGTTCAAGCACAAGAATCCAAATGTACATAAAGTGCGTACAGAGGCATTGCTAGAAGAGAGAGCCTGTCTTAGGCAACACTGAGAAGAGCTTGGCTTTCGTGTGCCAAAGCAAAAGGCTATCTGAGGAGCAAAGGAAATGAGGTTCTTCTTCAGCAGCCTTCTAATAGGTTCAATCAGGGAGAGAGCCAAGAGGAACTTGATTAATTATGAACGAGATGTGATTTCTCTATTGTATCACTGGACAGGATTCAACTGAAGGAGGTCCCTCTCACTCCCGTGTTCCTATATTTTCACCTAGGTCATTTACGGTGCTGTGATAATATTACACAACAGTTTAATTGGTGGTAAATTTGGCTACGAGTCTTTTAAATGTTTTTTCACCTGGTTCCCAGCTACCCTCTCCCAGCTACCAAATTTAGCGGAAAATTGAATGCCATCAGAAGAAAAATTTGAACCAGTGTCTGTCTCTCCCTAAAGTCAGTATGGGGGCTTGTATGACAGCATCTCCAATCTGCTGCATGGCGTTTCCTCCAAATTGCCTTCATTTCACACTGACAGAGTCCCACTTAGCCTTCTCGAGTTGCTGCTGTTTCCCTCACCATCCCATCATTACTGGTGACAGACAAATAGCTGTACTGTTTGATGGTCCAACCGAGATGAAACCAGAGTATGCCTCCTCTTCTAAGAGGGCTCATGTCCTCGAGTTTTAAAAGAAAGATTTTCCTCCAGACAGTGCACAGTAAACTGAACAGCTAGAAAGAGCGAATGAGATAAAACACAGTCTCTTCTTTCATTCAGGGCTAGGATATCTAAAAGGCTTTGGAAAAAAGCAAAAGTGGTACTTATAAGTTAACCTAACTCTTTGGTGTTTGATATTGTTAATTTTACTAGTAGTGTAGCTTCTGTCGGTCTGAAAGGTTTCATTCCTCTTTCAGCTGAAGCACTTTGAAAGCACTGGAACTGCCTTGCTTTTGGTTGGGTTAATGAAAGTGAGCAAGCAGAGAAACGGTGCTAGAATTTGCTCTGGAAAGAAGAGAATAGACAGGGAAAAAGACAACCTTATTTTTCTGGTCATAGAGGTAAGAGACAGGTTTGTAAAGAGACAGTTAAGCATCAAACCAGACATTTTCCTAAATGTCTGTGCTACATTTCAGCATGATTTGCTCCATCGTAAACCTAATGCAACTCCACTGATATTCTTGCGTTATCGTGATCAGGTTTTGTTTTGTTCCCTTTGCCTTTTCTTTCTATTGCAAGGCTTCCAGCACATTTTGTGCCGCGTGTAAAACTTAACATCACAGTTACCAATGCGTTGATGTAATTTTTTTCTTCTCTCCTTCCTTGCCTGTTCCCTTTAGCTTTAGTTGTGGTGTGTAATGGTAACGGAACAGAAACGACATGTGTTTATCCTGCTGTGAGGTAAAGCGCCTTACCTCTGTGTCACTAGTCACCACAGAGCTTTTGAGGATTGCATCAGCACAACGCCCTGTGCTTCTCTCAGGGCAGCCCATTGTGGTTGACACTCTGGAGAAATAATTTCCATTTACTTACAGCAGCGAGGCAGGGAAAATAATGACAGGCAATGTAGTTGAACATCTGGACCACAGCATTTCATGTTGTCATTGTGGTTGTTTTTTTCGCATCGTGAAGTGTGTAAGACAGAGAGAGCACAGCCGAGCTTGGCTTTTCTGGGTCTTTAGGTTCTAGTGTAACAGGATCACGTCACGTATTATGGCGCTCTGTTGTATTGGTGGAATAAGCGGTGAACAATTCTTAAAATGGACACAACTACTTATAACGTTATATGTATTCATTGCGAGCTTTAAAGTTACTGTGTATATATAAAGTTAATACATATGTTGTCTTTGGTTTTTTTTAATAGAGTAGTAGAAGTTGACCAAGGGATGGAGTTATTTTAGTGTATTAGCAGGTTTGTGCAAGTGCTACATTTCACAGATTAAATCCCGTGAGGATAACAAGGAGGAAATAATCTGGATAAGAGTGGTGCATTTTGTACGGCACTGCGTGACGTGTTGAGCCTGCATCTGCCTGCCACGCATTCTGGGCTCCTGATTTATCATTCACAGGCCTTGCTCATTTTCACCAATGTTTGGCAAACATCAATTGATTCAGAGAAGCACATCCTTTCTTCCCCAGCCAGCTTCCCTTTCTCCCTGCAGGATGCCTGGGGCTGTCAAATGTGGCACATATTGTCTCACATTCGCACATCTCGCAGCCCTGTCACGCGTTCCTGCAGGCCATCAGTGGCAGAGACTGAGCTGGGCTTTCAGGACGCAGCTTAAAGCTGCCTGGCCCGGCTCCCTGGGGACATTGGGGTCTATGCTGGAGGTGGCCACATGCTCCCTCGCTGCCTCCCCTGCTGCTGCGTATGCTGCAGCGTGTGACGGAAATGCATCTGGGAGGAGGATTTTGGCAACAAGGTAAGTCGATGAGAAGGCCTCATAGTTATACTTATATCTGTAGTGAGTGTTCTGTTTGATCTTCTGCAGATTTATTTTGTTTTTTTTAAAATCTTAGCTACTGAGCCAACACTGGACCTTTGCTCTCTTCAGACAGTCTCCACTCAGCAAGACGCACACACGAAGCCTTGGGTATTCAGTTGTCTGGGGGGGTGTTGACAGCCTCGTGCGTTCTCTGCCTCTCCCCTCTCTGTCCCCATCAGAGATGCCATGTTTTGTGCGACTTGTGTCCCTGCTTCTGCTGGCCGTCCTGTGTTGATGCTTTAGATGGCATTTCTGGCTAGGAAAGTGTTTCTACTCTACAAATTGAGACTGACATATGCAGCACGTAGATTGATATTTTGGCTAGACGCTGGGAGCCCTGGAGCTCTGAATTGCAAGGATCAGAGGGAGGCCACGAAAATAATCAGATGGCTAGGGACTCCTACATCCTCATTTATTTGCAGGAATTAATTATTTCACAATCTCTCCGAGCTGATTAAGTGGGTTGCTTTTGTGACAGAAATTGCTGAGCTGAAAGTTTGAACTTACTGTTATTATTCCTACTCAGTGTAGGAATAATTCAGTATTTTCACATTTCTGTTTCAGTAGAAATTTGCTGTACTGTTACTCATTCAGTGTGATCCTAGTAATCTTGTATTGTCTCATTTATTTCCATTTGATTTCTTTGTGCTTTGGCACCAAACACAGGAGGGAAAAAAAAAATTTAAAAGATGGTGGTGGGCCAGTGTTTAAGGCTCCTTCAGAGTAGTTTCTAAAATTACATGAGAGAAGCAGTGAATTGCTTCAAGTCACTTTTTCATAAGCCATTCATAGTTGAAAATACATATAATTAATTTTCAAATTAGTCTTTCTCTCTTGTGTGATTTTAGATGGATTTTTGATGGAAATGTAGCATTCCATCTTTGCCTTTCAAACAAAAAGGCAGGGTATTCTTACAGGCATTGCAAGTCAAATGTGTGGGCATTGATTAGTCTTCCCCAAGCCTTGAAATAGAAATGCTCCTTGAGTACACAACGGTCCAGGAATTGCAGGTAGGTGCCTACCCGTATTACCTCCCCTCTTCTGTGCCTGCTTCCAGCTAGCAGCTACACACAGGTAAACAATTTGTAACCTACTTAGAGTTTCTCTCAGTTTAGCTCTCACACAGAGAAAAATTCAGTCCATGAATGAAGTGTTCTCCAGAGAACAGGATTGGCTCCTGAGGAAATGATAGAGTAAATGGCAGTAATTGCAGTTTGAAATGATTTTCTAGGTTAAACAGCATAAGGGTTTCTGCCACAGGCCAAGTATTTCAGAAGTGATCGGTTGCTTTTATTTGTTTCATCCAGTCTGGCATGATATGCATTTATATTACGCGGTAGTACTGGATCTGAGCAAACAAGAGTGTACGCGTTTAAATTGGCACTCGGAATGCACAGATTCCTGCAGCAATTTAGCTTCATGATCCATTAAATCTGCTAATTGTTCCGCTTGCTTTATAAGGCAACATTTCAAGGATCTGTTGACAGTTGAGGCAGTAACGAACATTGGTGATAGTTTTGAAATCCATAAATGAAAGTGTGAACTGATAACGTTTATAAACAATTTATACCTTTCTTTAGAAGATATGATTCTGAACCTCGTTTGTCTTTTACTGCATTAAAAATTGTGCTGCTTTCCTGTGACCAAAAGAGTCAGCTAGTCCCCTCCTTCTTCAGCGCTCTAAATACCTAATACATATGACAGCTTTCAATATCGGAGAGCAGTTGTCAGTGTGTAAATGTCAAGAAACAGTGGCAGTTATTCATCAAGCAAACCGTTAGAAACCTCATCTGATGGGCCTGGTAGACACATCGCTATGATCCACTCCAAAAATGAATGAATGGGCATAAACACCAGGAGCAGCCAGCTATGGGTTGTGGATGTGTGTGTCTGGGTGTGTGGTGGTGTTATGCTGTATCGCAGCCTGTTTGTGCGTGTTTTTTTCCAGTGCATGGCAACTGAGCACAGTGGGCCACAGTCTCTTGCTGGATGTCAGCGTAGTTTTGTTACAGCCGGTGGGGGCTCTGCCAGCTTTCATCAGCTGGGGATCTGCTCTCTTGTTGCCCTGTGTACCTATGCAACAGAGCGGAGCGTGGTGAATATCAGAAAACAGAAGCGCTGGAACAGGCACAGATTTTCCAATCAGTCCATGATTCATGCTCATTAGCTTTTGAAAGACTGAAGAAAGACGCTTTATGAGCTGGCATTTCCATTTGTTCTTGAACTGCTTTGCTCACGCTGAAGACAGAGTGATGACTACAGCATTTGCAAAAACAAGGGGAAGAGAAAGATGGGAAATGAATTCTGTCTCATCTAAAGGTCACTGCCCTGCCAAAGACTTGCTGCTCTGGTTAGGGATCATGGCCTCCCACTCAGCCATTGGAACTCCTGAGACCGCGTTATTTCGTGTGAGTTCAAGTTAACCAGATTAAGTGTGGAGTTGAGTTACACATTTCCTTCGGTGCACTCTGGGGTTGGGGAGGAAAGGTGTAAGTGTCCTCCCCCTGTACCTTGCGCTCCCCACCTGAAAGACAAGCACAGCTTCTGTTGTTGCATTGATTTTTAACTAACTGATTCTAGTGGTGCAGAAAGTGTTTTCCAAGGAAGCCCTGACACGTGCAGAGCTTGCAATCACCACGGCCATGTTTGGAGGTTTAAGCGTGGAGGGGCTTATGGTTAATGGTATGTGATGCTGTGTATTTGTACACGCCTCTCTCCCCCCTGGTCGCCAGAATAACCACTTTTTTCACAGCAACATCACAAACAGAAGCAGCAGGTGCTGGCTTTCAATGGTAAAGCAGCTGCCAGGAGCTCATTATGCACTAATGTATACTTTAAGACGCAAGAGTGCGCCTTTGCAGTGCAAGCTTGGGAGCGTGGCCCATCTGAAATATAGTTGACAGCAATTAGGATAGTGATGTACAATGTGCCTTTCCTAGAAGTCGTTATGAAGCAGTTGCTACCTCTGAACTGAAATAATACAGTCTGGCTCATATTTATACAACGGTTAATGAATGGTATCTCAATTTTTTTTAGTGAATGAACAAAAAAATCCAGCTGGAAATCTCTTCTGCACAATGTAGCTTCATCCAAATGGAAACCAGAGACATTTGATTAAAAAAAAACCAGTCACACGGTAAATACAATTAATGAAAGCCACCTTTTGAATTCATGTAATTTGAAGTGGCAAAGATATGATTACAAACCAGTCGAGTATGAGTTAGAGTCAGTGAAGCTTTATGTGCTGGGTGTTGATGCTGCAGACCAGAGTTAATGATCACTCACATGGGTAAGTGACGGTTGGGGTGGGACCTTTGCTTATTTTCTCCCATCCGTCCTCTTGGGAGGATTTATGTGATGATGGAGTTTGGTTTTTTTTTTTCTGAAAGAGGAAATGAATGGTAAACCTTTTGGTGAAATTTTCAGAGAAAGTAGATGTAGCTGATCTCCCCAAAAGAGAAGCCCTAGTTAATACGGAGGGAAGCCGAACACTTCAGACTGGGATAGTTTCCAGTCTTCAAAGTCCGTACAGAGCTGTGGTATTTGTAGTCTTATTTGGAAATAAGTTCTGAAACCAATGGGCTTGTGGGTTTGTGTTTCTCTGTTCCAAGACTGAGGGCACAGTTTGACAAGTGGTGTCCGATGGTGCTGCCACCAGTTGGACTGGGCATGGCTCATCCCTCCTGGAAGCCACAGTGAGAAGCTGGTCTGGGTTTGGGCTCCCTTCCCTTTGGGAAGGGAGGGAAATGAGCAACTGGGAGGGGAGAGAAGTTGGAGCTGTTTCTTCTGTGACAGTTTCAGTGCTTTACTAGATCAGCAGGGAGAAAATTCTGGATCTTTTTCACTATTATGTACTTATAAAAGACCTTTATTGGAATGGTATGAGAAGCACATAATTATTTGGTGCTTTTTCTGTCTAAAATGTGATCTGTAGGAATACAAATAAAATGGGAGTGTGATTTACATTACGGTAGTGCATGGCTCAACCAACTGAGATCAGGCTGCCATTCTAAGAACGGTGATATTAATACACAGTCATTTTCTCAAATAGCAGTTTTCATCATTGCAGCTAATGTGCTTTATGGAATAAAAGGAGTATTAGTGCCTTGTGCTGCAGGCAGCTCTTTGCAGTCGTTTGCCCCAGGCAGCCTCAGGTGCAAGTGCCAGAGCAAGGCTGAGAACCCAGTGACCCTCAGTTCTCCTGCCATTGCTGGGGACCAGCTTCAAGGGTTACACACACACACGCTCCTTTTTAAAACCCTTCCTCTCCTCTTTGCTGTCTGTGCCCTGTACTTTTCACCTGAAAACCTCCTGAGCCCAAAGTCTTTTCTTGCTCAGAGGTTACATGAAGTATTCAGGGACTCATTCAGGTTTATTTGAACGTTAACATCTTGGGCTTTGCCCTGGAAAGCAGACCCTCGTCTTAGCTACATTCAGCCAAAAGCCACAGCTCATTTCTAGAGCCTGAGTCAGTTTGCTGGAGTTAATGGAAGGCTTTCCATTGCCTTCAGTAATTTTACTGCCTTCAGCAATTTTGAATGACTGCTTTTTAATGGCTCTGAGATTCAGCCCATCAAGAATGAGTTGAATACTTCCTTGTTTACCCTTGACATTTATGGCGTGTAGCTACATCAATAGCTAAATTAGGGCTAATTTTCAGTATACTTAGAGCGTGGATTGATAAATTCTGAGGCCAGGTCTTGAATCCTCCTCTGGAAAATTTTTCCGTGTTACTTAATAAAATTATCTGGATGGTTTTATTGCAGTAGTAATGATGACCATTAGTATATACTGATGTTTGTGGAAAACATATAATACCATCAGTCCCTTTCCCAGCTAGTGCCATAAAATTCAGCAGACAGATACCTGTAGAAACATAGAGATACTTCTCTTACTGAATCATGTCAATTCACCTTTAAAATAGAAAAGCAGCGCTCAGCTACGACCTACCTGTGTGTCGGCGGTAAGGACTGGGTAAATCCATCACGTATTGCCTTGAGGTGGTGAAATGTATGGGTGGATTATTTAATCCAGATGGCATCAAAACCATTTCTTCTAGGGAGAGTTGCTTATTCCCACTGATCTTTAAGAACAGTACATTGAAGAGAAGCTCTCCCTTCTGACTGCCTATCGTCGATTCTTGTGTATTTCTTGTTAAAAGTATTGTTTCGTTTTTGGTCTCATGAGTATAACTACAAATACATGTTCTGTTACTCAGAAATGTTTCTGAGGAAAACTTTAAAATTCCATTTAAAAGAAATTTTATCTTACAAAACGTTTGAGAGAGAGGTGAAAGAAACATACTTTCTTTACACTGATCTTATTCAGCATCTGTTAAAGTTGACACACATCTTCAGGTTTGGCCACAAACTAAGTTCAAATGATTGCTGGAGACCTTTGTCCATTCTGGCCATGCAACATGCCACTCCATGTAGTGCTCAGTGAATTTTTTTCTTAGGTTGTTAAATGTCTTCGATGTATCTGTCTCCTCAAATAAAGAAATATTTCTTCAGCTGTTCTAAATGAAGAAATATTTCTGTAGCCTCTGGGAATTCCCTAACTGCAGAGGTTTCACAATTGGATTGCTGGCACATAAGAAAATTTCAGTGAAATAAAGTGGGGGCCCTGAGAAGAAGAAAATTATGGAAAGGCTTGAATTAAGGAAAATAGCTGGAAATCCAAAAAGGAACAACTTTTGGAAGCTAATTGCATTTTGTTTCTAAAAAATGTGTTGTTGTTGTCAGCATCTCTCTGTTCTCTAGACAATTTTGAAAATATGACTTATCGCCCTCTTTCCTTCATCTGTTCTCTTGATATTTGTAAAGACTATGCCTAAAATCTCTGTCTTGCTTGACTCAGCTGCTGGCCAAGTATTGAGTTCAGAATGTATTCGAGCTTTTGTCCTTGTGCCACTCGCATTGTTCCCCCTGTGCAGGTGCTGGGTTTCCTGGGAGCAGGCAGAACAGCAGGCGGGAGCGGTCTGGGCATCGCCAGCCGCACGGCCAGGATTGATGGGCAGCGGCTCCGCCACCCAGCAGCAGCTTCTCCACTCACCTTGTCAGTCTTCCTGCCACCTCGTCCCCAGTCTTTTATAAGACAGCTTTTATAAATGTGCTAATTTCCGCGTATTTGATGCCATGCGTTGATGTCTGCATTTTTATACAGCTCATGAAATGTTCTGTCATGCATATAAAGCGCACTAGTTGAGAAGAATTCAGCATTTATGCTAAGAAACATAGACATAACGCTTAGACATTATACTTAATTGTTCTTCACTATTAGTAGTATTAAGTAATTTTTTTTATGTAATGGGTATGTCTCCAGCAACAGTGTAACATTCAAGATTTCCTCTTAAAACACGATGTAGGTGCTTTGCATTTCGCTACAGTTAGGTTAACAAGAATGTTAATGTAACAAGGAGGAGATGCCAAGGAGGCAGAACAGCATGATAGCTCTTCTTCGTGTTTCATCCAGTTTCTAAAATCAGGGATTGATCAAAGGTGATGCCAAGCACTTGCTTTCCCACCGAGAATATGAGCTTGTGGATTGGTTTTCAAACATGTTTGAGACAAGGGCTTAATTCCCATGTCCTGCTTGGAACGTACATCAACTGTTCATAGAAAGCAGTGAGCTTCCAGAGGGAAATGAAAGAGTTCTTGGGTTTCAGGGAGACAAGCAAATACGATATGAAAAATATATATTCTGTTTCTCTCACCTTTTATGCAGGGCAAATAGCAGAGCTCTCTCAGCTGCTAGGGCAGTGTCTCCAGCTGCAAATGTTTTGAGGAAATGTCTTTTATTGTCCTAAACAGCTAGTGCAGAATGGACAGAAGAAAGTTGCAGGCTGTCACAGATGACACCACCTCTCGTCAAGGGCTATGCTGTCACAGGCATGGCCTCTGAGTCGTTTCACAGCTGTAACATTCTCACTAATGATCAGAATTTATGGTCTTGTGCAATTATATAATTTAAAAATATCTAAATGTCTCATTTTGGTTTAGAATATAAAGAAGAAATTATAAAACCATGTTTTATGTAGTACATTTTCAGAAGACTTTAGATCTGAGAACTCAAAGCTCTTGTTTCCTCCTGACAGCTAGTGACTGAGAGGGAGCAGGATCCATGTCTGAGTTGACTTCTGGATTTGGAAATCAAAATTCCCAGGACTGCAGACAGCCAAAAGAGAGTAGCCTCAAGATAGGAATTGTAGGCGCCTGGGCTGAACAACCACCATGGGACATAGGAAGGAAACAGGCAAAATTTGCCATTGTTTGAGTAGAAATCAGTGTAAATGGGACTTCTTTGATGGGGACATTCCCAACCAGCTCTGTCTGTGACCCCTTTGACCATCAATGCAGGTAAAACACTAAAATAGCTGTGCATTCATGTTTAAACTTAACATTTTTCTGTGTGTGAGTAGAACTCACTTGCCATCTTTACAATAAGGCCTTGGCTGAAGCAGAGATGATGGGGAGTTGTGTTTGAAGGGAATCTGACATGTAAGCCTGAGCCTGAAGACCGATGATTTCTCAGCATTTGATTTTTTTGAAGTAATTTCATTTTGACACTAGAAATACCAACTTGCTGATAGAATCTGCAGGGCTGAGCAGGGTGGAACATGGGAAGAATTGATAGTGCTCCAGAGGTGTTGCAGGAAAGGAACGAAAGCTACTAGTGCAAAATACCAGATCATGCAGTTGTGGCCTGATAAAATTTTCTGCTGCAGTCTTGGATCTTGATGTTTTGGAAGTCAGGGGTGAGAAGGACCTTAATGTGACGTAGTTGATTGCAGGAGAAAGGGGAGCCGCAAAGTCGGTGTAGCCATAAAAAAGCAATGCTATGGCAATAGCAAGTACAGTCTTTTCAGTAGAGATGGCCAATGTCAGTAGTTTTGTACAAACCACTGCTGGCATCTCATCTGTAATGATATGCAAAATTTGATAACCCAGACTTTACAAAGATGATCTCAAATTGGAACAGGGCAGACAAGGAGGCGGCTTGGGAAAAGGAGCCTGTTTTCTAAGAGATGAAAATGTTGGCACAGCCAGTAAATGGATATAAATTTTCGGTGATTAAATTTAAGCCTGAAGTTCCGCTGTAACCATTTGATTAGTGAGCTTTTGGAGGAACTCATGAGTAGTTCTCTGTTTCAGCATGGAGTTAAATAAATGTATGGCTAGGAGTGGGTGGTGTGTTACTTGCAAAATCAGGAGGGTAGGCCTGAGGACCAAAGACACCCCTGCTTGTGAAGTCAGAAATCTTTTGCGAACAGATAGATTAGCGCAGTCTCCTCAACTAGAAGACCTATTTAATTTTGTTGTGGCTGTGCACAGCCATCATAGGCAGTAGAGTGCTTTTTTTTTTTTTTGGGGGGTTTATCAGGAGACCTAATTAATTCATGTCTGTTGAGTCTGGGTGACGTCAAAAGGACATCTCTTTATAGGTCAACCACTTGAGATAAAGGCCTTAATTCAGGGCATAACCCAATACAGTCGAGGTCTTCTTCCTTTCCTACCTTTGCTGATATATTTGCTTGACAGAGTATCCTTGCCAGTCTATTTTGTTTTCTGTTTCTCAGTCTGTCAGAAATCCTTTAGCAAGAGATTTTTTTTGGTTTTTTCACTCAGTGGGTCAAAGTTGCCGGTACTTTTCGCCCAGGGTTTTTTGTGTTGAGATACATGAGTAGCATGTGAAATGGATTTTTATTGCGCCAAGTGTTTTCTAGACACAGCCACTCCCTGATGCTTAGTCCTACTTCTCTTTGCAAAAAGCTCGTTCAGATGTACTTTAACAGAGTACTTCTGTTTCTGTCTCAGATATGCAAGATCCAATTCTTCATGGGCCTAAAAAGGGAAGTTCCAATCACCATAGTTGTGGAAAGCCTGTCTTATGATTTTTTTTTTTAAATTATATAGGCTCTCACTCTTTCTACAGAGTCTTTTTTAGTTTGGATTTTGATATTCAGGAGGGAAAAACTGGGGTGAATAGAAAAATGAAATGAAGCCGGGTTCATTTGAGTAGGGTCCTAAAACCATGTACCTGCTGCTGTGGTGCTGGTGGCCGTTGCTCTCTTCTCTGTGCCTGCCAAGGCCAGGCCCGCTCCAGAAAACCTCAGAAAAGAGGGATTGTATCACCTATATCGATCCAAGTGCATGTTTTTCTACATTTGGTATTACATTTCAGGCTGTTGTTTGGACAGAATGGTGCTGCTTGCTCTTTTTCAAAATCCTTTCCTCCTGTTGAGAAGAGGTGGCTGTGTCTGGGGCAGCTCTAGAGTTTCAGCTCCTCCATAATGAACGATAGAATCTCAATAGTGCTCAGTTAAGTCAGGTGCTGTTTTATTTGATGATATGCAAAACGGGGCAAATGGCATTCAAATTAATTTGGCCTGCTGCTTTAAAAAAGAGGGCGGCTATAAAACAGCATGATCCTTTATTTCCTTTGGTATTTAATGAGTAGATGGTTTGAAATGTAGCTGATTTTCTCTCGGGGTCACTAGTTTTCTGTATGTCTATCTTGCAGCTAGCAAGATGTTATTATTCAGAGGAGCTTAGGCATGACTTTTCAGCTTCTTATCCTCTACTCTGGATTTGCATTTGTGTATTACTTTGAAAACCTGTACATATTTAATTCTCATGGTTTACACTAAAAAGGAAAAGCAATTCATATTTTAAAGCCCTAAGAGAGTTACATCTATTCACAGGCTCATAGAATAGCTCCTAGGACAAAGTTTAGGGTGATAAATATTCAAGTTAAGGCTTTATGATTAGTAATTACTAGGAAGAGCAGTTAAGTAAATACAATTCAGTGACAAGTATGAAAAATTTATCTGGCCTGTGGGATGTCCTTGTCCTTGTCAAGACAGACTGTCACTGAAATCAGTAAGAATGCTGCCTAAATGAAAAGCAGTAGAGGATCAGGTCTAATATATCAAAATAATAGCATATTAATGCAAATTTGAAAGCCAGTCTAGACATTTTTGCAAAACAAATCAGGTTCAGTGAACTTCAGACCATGTTTTCCTATGGTGGGCTCTGCACAGCATATAACTTAGTGGCACATGAAATCCTCTGTGAATTCAGAGCCTGGCAGGCAGTCTAGCTTGCAAATGAATTTAATGACTGGCCCCAGACTCCTCTTTGCACAGATCTGATTGAACTCGGTTGGAGCTGAAGGTGCTCACCTTCAGTTAAGGCAGCTGCTGCGCACCCCAGCTGGGAGGAACTTTGCCATGCCAGGGCAGAGGCGTGTGTGGGGAGCGAGCCCTTGTTTCCTTGGGGTTTTGTTTGTATTCCTTAACGTGAACATTGGCAAATGTTCGCTATGTAGCCAAAAGCCACTTTAGGTGGTACCAAAATTCACCTGACAGAAAAGGATAGTTGGTGTATGAGAGACACCAGTCCCCGTTTGCAATCCACGTAACACAGAACTTTTAATGTTCTAATTGGAAATAAAGCAGAAAAAAAAGATAGAAATGTTAAAATTAATTTAATCCTTTGTCTTATCTATGATAACTTCTGTGTTGTATGTTAATTTTCTAGAAACAAGTGTACAAATCAAAGGCAAATGTTTATAATGGAGACGTATACTGGAATTAGCATATCTGCAGCAGCTCAGAGTTGTTTCCTCTGATTGTTTTCAGAGGAAGGCTTTTTATGCAAAACTAGGCAAAGCTTTTGAAGAGACAAATGGAGTAAGAAGATATGTATGTTCTGTGTTTGTGTTGGAAATATCAACTAATAAAATGAATAGACAATTGCATCAATGCTACCAATTGGAACAGACAAATATATGGAATCTGTATCCTGGGGAAGAGTGTCATTGTAGAGCTGTATTTCTGTGTCATCTGGGCTGGCAGAAAACCAGCAAAACTCCACTGAGATCAGTAGAATTATTGATTGATGTCTGCTTGTTTTAAAGAAGCTTTTTTGCTACTTTTGTCCAGTTCTGATATTTGCAGTTTAAACCAGCAGTGGAGAAGTAGCTGAGCTAGACGTGTAAAAGCTTTTGAGAAACCACCTTATGGACTTGGGTTTTTGGCAGTGTGATGGGTTGGTCATCATTAGGAAGCCCTCAAGGTGTGCAACACCTGCATCTCTGGTGGATTTATTAATCTTATCTCTTTTGTTCTGCTTACTGTTTTCCGAAATGAAGGCTGGGCACTACTACCTGGAAACGAGAACTAGTTCTTGCAAAACTTTCCTTTTGAAATATTTTTACGCTAGAAGGTTTTTGAAAATCCCGTCGTTTTACTGAGCAGGCCAATACTCTCATGCAGCACGATTATTTTTCCTGTTCTGTGTTTAACTGGTGTTTTGGACTTTGATGCTACTAGATAGAGGATTTTCTGCAGCTAAATTGGGGTTATTACTTGCAGGTGGCTTGGAGGAACAGTACAGCCCTGTACTTTTCATATGCCAAAAAAAAAGCTTTGACTTACTCCCTGGAGGTTCAGAATTTCTGTATGTAAGAACCATGTACACACACACACACACAAAGTTTTTCCAGTCTAGTATCTTGTCTCCAGCCTTTATGCAGAGCATAAATGCAGAACAAAGAACATTTTTCTCTGTTCTACTAGGAAACAGCCTTATTGTGTTATTCTATCTCCATCTATTCCATACCAGTATGCTTATGAAGGTCTCATTAAAAAAAAAAAAGCCAAAAAGATTGTCATTTATTTGACGTGATTAGTTCTTAACAAATTCACCTTGGCTGCTCTTTGTGATCATTATTTCCTTTATGTCAGGGCTACTCTGTTGTTATTGAAGTCCTCTGGGCAATTTTATGAAGGTTATCCAATTTTTCCAGAGATCCAGTCAGCAGGAAGCCGTTTGCCAGTTCCAGTTCTGCTGAGCCATGCAGGTGTCACTAAACCAGCTTTACAGCTGCCTGGAGGCCAAGTGGACACTACGATAGAGCAGGTCCTGCAGAAGTGTGACAGTCACCATGTGCTTGAGATTTCAAAGGGCAAAAATGCGTCCTAGGTAGGTCAACAGAGCATGGCTCAAAATCCTTACAATTTGACTCTTTAATAGTGTTTGGTTTTCTGTGTTGGTTTTTTTGGTTTTTTTTTTTTTTTTAGTATTTTTATATATCAAAATTTTGTGCATCCTTCCTAAAGGAGTGGTTGAGGCATCAAAGTGAAGTCTGTTGTCACTTCTTGTGTTTTACAAGCCTTTGCTTAAACAGAACCATTTTGTTCTGCATTTGGACATCACCTTCACATCATCTGTGATGGCTTAGAAGAATTCTTAAGAGAAATTCTGTGGTAGAAATACCAGTTTAGTATAAACCTATCTGCAGCAGGAAGTTTGCATTGTTATGAGGGGTTTTTTTGCTCACACTTGGCCCTGTGAAAGCTCTTCTAAAGGAATATTCAGAAAGTTTCCTCTGGAAAATCATCCGTTTCTCCTTTTTTCCTTTACAAACACAATTCCTGTTAGCATCAGTGAAAATTATGGGGAGATCCTCCAAAGCTTTTGAAATCAATGGAAGCCTTTCTTTGACTTAGTTGGATTTTAATTTGTAAGCATGTAAAAGCAATAAGTAATCCTTAATTATAATTTACTAATGCACCAAAGGGAACAAAGCTGCCACATCAATTCTCTGGAGGTGGTGCAGTGCCTCCTGAACTGCCTGGAGCTCAGGGACTGCTCAGCAGATCTCACCTGAAGAAATCATTTTGGCCTCTTCCTTGACCCTGGAGTCTCTTCCCAAGTGTGCGTGGGAGTCCAGTGAACTACAGTGTATTTTTCACAAATACACTGTATGTTTCAGTATATTTCATAAACCAGTATATATTATGCAGGAAGTTTACCAGGACTTGCACAGCTTCTGTCAGGAAGAAAAAAGTTGTGTTGTTATTCAGTAGCAATGAAGCAATTTGTTTTATGCTATCATAAATAGCACAGTTACATGGAAGCTCAGACTGTTTATGAGAAAGTGGGCAAAGCGAAGGGAGAGGAGCAGTGCAGACGGGTTGGTGCACTGTGTGTATGTCACAGTAAGTACCGTAATGTTCTGGATGGAGTTGGGCAGAGGGGAAAACCCACTTTCTTCCCCCTGTTTGCTGGAGAGGGAAGTGGAGGTTTGTGCTAAAAAAGTTAATCTACACAGTGGTAGGTGCATGGAACTGTCGTTTCCATTTTTATCTGTGTACATTAATATAATAACATCTGCTGTCAGAGAACTGTTTCTTAGTTTTGTAGATGTGTTTAGCTGCTAAAGTTATCGATGTGCTTGGCAAAACCACAGAGAGTGTATCATTCTACGCGTTTTTACACAATTTCAATATGTTTTGCCTGAAGAAAAATAGAAAATCAGCAGATGAGCCAGAAATACCCTGTAAGTGTGTGTTCCTGCTCCAGCTTCTGGACTGCGGTCCCTCCGCGCTGTGTTTGTACTTTGTACTATGCCAGCGTTTGCTGTGAGAGGCAGATTGGCAGAATTTGTAGGAGGGCTGCGTATTGATTTGGCAAAGCGTTTGTTATGTGGGTCCTTTCAGAGAGTCAGTTTGGAAATCCTGCAAGCCTCATTCAGCTTGTCCGGTGGCACTCCAGCAGCATGTGTACGGATGCATTTTGCCCAGCTTCTGGGTTTCTGCATGCAGAATTCCAGGCGCTGTTGCTATGGAGACTGGGGCTCACCACACTGAGATCCGTGTTAGCCATTAACGATCCCGTGTAAGCAGGGGCGGGGAATGGACACACCAGCCGGAGCTGAGGCCTGTCACTGATCTCTGCTGAACCCATCTGCTGGTATCGACCGCAGCAAGCGAAGCATGTCCTCAGCTCACATGCTCCTGCCTCTTGGCGACATGTTTACTTGCTGCAGCAGCCGGGGCAGCCCCTTGGCAGGTCCCCACGTGCCCTCACTGGAAATCCTGAGTATGTTGTGCTGCTGCAAGGAAGAGGGAAGGTGTTTGAGTTCAGGAAGGATGAACCTGAGTGGACTTGCTGCTGAGCTTTCTACAAAACACCAAGTGCTGCCTGAGGCAGATCCATGAATGGGATAGGACAGGGAGACCCTGAGTGGAATGGTGCTAGAAGAAGGGGAATGTGGAAATACTGCTGCGTGGCATTGAAGAAGAGGTTGCCAGAAAGGTATAAGGAGGTGTCAGTAGATGACCCTTTAGTCCAGGAGCTTGTTTGGGAGGCAGACAACAAACTAGTGGCATTGTGTGCAGTGCCTACTGATGGGTGGGTTTTGCTTGTGAGTTAAGAAATACTGAGAGGCACACAGGAGCTTCGGGAGATTTCCTTGCTGCCCAGCGTAGGAGTAAAGAGAGGCCTGAACCAGGGAGACTTGCATAGGATGGATGTCCCGTATCTCATGATGGGAATGTTAAATTTTCCCTCTGTTTGGATTAAGAAGATGCTTTCCTATGGAGATAACTAACTGTTAATTAGGGGTCACTGTCTTCATCAGTGTATGTACCTTGTACATATATCACAACGAGTAGTGGATTATCAGAAGAGTCCAAAAAAAATTTCCACCTCTATAATTTGACCCCATTATCTGAATATTCAAGGTCAAAGCACGGTGCAGATCTTGATAAATAGAAGCTCTTGCCATACACATTTATTATTCTGTTTCTGTAACTTTTAACTGTCTCGTCACAGGCACGCTCTGTATTTCAGCAGTGCTAGTGTGTCTGTGGAGGTGTAGAAATGGCGACACTGCTAATGCTGGCTGTAGTCACGGTAGCCTGACACCTCACGTCTCAGGTGTGACAGTGCTCCAAAGCATTCCAGCATTTCCAAAGCTGAGGACAATTACATGTCAAGATTAAGAATGGTCAGAAATAAGGTGTGTATGTGTTCTCAGATGCAGATTTCTGGTGATGGGAGTATTTTTCCATAATATCTTTGACTTTTGTTGAGGGCCCAGGCTAGATCCGAGTTACATGCGGATCACAGTTTAATAATCAGGGGAGGGCGGCGTTCCTGCTGGGGTTGGGTAGAAATGGGATGTTTGTGCAGAGGCTTGGGACTCGGGGAAGAGAGGAGAGCTGGCCATTTAGGAAATTGAGTGATGCCCTGGAGACATGGCCTTTGACTTTCTTCTTCTCAGAGTTCCTGCATGATGCTGCCCATCACATCAGAAGACTCGGGTTTTCAAGGACTGCCAGCTTTTATCTGACAGCTTGACTTGTGATTCATGGTCTATCTGTAGAAATACTGAGCACCCATTACAGCAAATGAAGCCAATAGACATGCCACCTTCGAATTACAAATGCTACCTGTAATGTGTATGTCCTGAGAGGTAAGATCCAAAGCATTTCTGGTTGGTGCAACCAAAATTGGAGGATACATTTGGCCTTGTAAATTGAAGATTTAAGTGCCTTTCATTTCATAGTGCTGTTATTGAAAAGAAGTGCTTTAGTACTTATTACAGATATAACAGAGAACTACAGAAAGGCCTATGAGGAAATAAATAATTCCATCCTCAGAAATCAGCTTTATCATGCAGAATAAAAGTCCTTCTGTCACCCGTTGAGCATCAAGGAGACAGTGAGTGTTCAAACTCTGTTTTGTACTTGTGTGCTGCCCGGATTACTCACTGAGAGAGGTAGAGCTCTTCTGAATATATAGTATGTGATCCTTCATTACAGACTAGCTCACAGTACATGCATTTAAGGCCATTGAATAAATATATGGTTGTAATTAGGAAGTATTTAGGTTTTAAGCGCTTATCTTTTCAACCTAGATGATGACCTTACGCTCCACGCTGTTTCACACAGTGGGCTAGAGGGCAGATGCTAAAAGCATCAGTTTGAACATTCTCTACAAAATTTGGTAGCTTGGCTTTCAGACTTTCCATTCCACTAGCGCCTGAATTAGTCCAGATAGGTGGAACACACAGCTGAAGAAACTGTTATTAACAACAAACTCTTCTAGCTATGCCCTTCACAATAAAAAGGTGCACATGGAATTTGGATCTGCTGTTCATCAGGATTTTTGTTGTGCAGTTGATTCTCTGCACTCCTTGAAAGGCTCCCAAGAAAGAACAGCAAAGAGCAGCTCTAGGAGCCGTGTCCAGGAGCCTCATCACTCTCATTTTTTTGCAGTGAACACCCTGTGTTCAGTTTCAGAGCTCTGGGGTTATTTTTTCCCATTTAAGCCTTTCACACAGGAAGGGCGTTAGGCTTGCCTCTTTATGATCCTTCAGATTAGGAGGATTTTGCATTGTTGCTCATCTGATACCATTTTTTTCTGCAGCCCCCTCGCTCTTCTCCAAGGCTGCCATACGCGCCTTCCCCCCCACGTCTCACCTTTGTTGCATTTTTATGGTAGTGCTAGTTTAAGTACATAATATGCAGTTTAAGATGTTGCAGGAGGTGAGACCATACATAGAATATTGCCAAACATATTTTTGTTTGTTACTGAAGTTCCTACTTTTCTCAGCAGGGGAACAGGTTACAACAGCAGCAGTAAATTAAGTGGGGAAAAGAAACTAAAGGGCAAAATACCAGTAATCAGATTTCTTGTGCTCTCCCGTACAAAACGACAGCTGAAGTGACTATTCCTGTGGTTTGACGCGTGATGAATTCAGAAATAGTCCCCTTACACATGACTACACAGCAGCAGCTAATCTAAGATCATACAAGGCAAAAGATGGCAGGAGTCTTTTCAAAGGTTACTGCAGTTTCTTCTCTGTCCTCACTGGACACTGTTTTCTCCTACTCTGGGAGATTATTAGGTTGTGGAAAACACTATTCTCTGAAGCACCTGTGTTGATGGCTAAAAATAATACATTTTACATTTGAAAGTGGAAGTTTTGTCCTTCGTGTGCATTAAAAGACAGCATTAAATCCCAAATGCATTTCTGCTGGAGGTAGGTGAGAAACCCTGTGCTGATCTCTGTCATGTGGAAACTGTTGAGTTTAATGCTCCTGTGAGCATTATGTGCAACGTGACACCATAGGTTGGATGATGTAACCTCCTTAATGCACCGGTATTAAACGACGACAGTAGTAAATTGCATTGCCCACAGGATTTCCTTAGAGCTGCCTGTTTAAAATACCTTGGTTGTCATCATCAAGTCCTCTCCTTAGTTCTATGGCAGGCTTTCTGCAAGGAGGAACCCAGAAAGGTTTGCTCTTTAGTTTTCTCCTTCCTGCTTGCTTCAAGGTGGGAGAAAGAGAGTGGAGAGCCTTTGCTGGAGCACCTGTCTACCAGGGTTATGGCTGGAGAGTGACAGGGTCACAGCAGATTGGCCATTGCTGCGGGCAAGCAGCATTACTGTTTCGCTGCCCTGCGCCAGACAACCTGGAGGAGACCCTCCCCAAGAGAAGTATAAAATGACTGAAAAAGTAGTTTACTTTTTATTTCTGGTAGTAAAAAACAGTTGCCCACTGGACAGCTTTTGATTCTTCTAAACTGGATTAAGTTATTAAAATGTACTAACTGTACATCTGGCATCTGGAGATAGGTCCTCTCCCTGCTTTTCTGTCGAGGCTGGAGTCTGGTGAGGTGTGGCTGCTAGGGACAGCTGGGCCAGCAGTGCCACCGTGTGGTACACACTCTACTTAGGGAAGAAGAGTGTGATTTAATGCCAATTAAAATAGATTTGAGTAGGGGGGATCAAGAAGAGAAACATTAAAGCAAACCTTTCTTCCCCCTTTCCAGGTGCAACTTTGCTCCTGACTCCTCTGCCCTCCTGGAGCAAGGCAGAGGGATGATGTGGTATTACAGTCCGTATGTAGCAGTTCCTCTCTGCCGCTCTTTCCGTCTGTTATTTAAAAATACACATAACACACTGTTATAGCTGGTAAGGCTGTAAGACATTTTCAGAACCTAAACTTCCTTATCCTAGGGCATGTACCTGGTATTCATAGGTAAAGTGCAACAGTTGGTACAGCCTTGCTGTAGATAGTTCTGCTCTCTGCTGGGCTGCAGTACCCCTCTGCATTATTTAGTAATAATTCTACAAAACTGTGTACGTGCAGGGATGATGTAAATGATAAATCTTTCTGTTTTTTAAACCCAGCTTGGGCTGTAAACTTTTAGGAGCAGGAGCAGAGGACACTGAGGTTATGCTTCTGCAATTATAGTTATCATACAAACTCCTTATGCAATAAATGGTAAGCCATTCCTTCAGTACAGGAAAGATGATGCCTCGGTATTTCTGTATTGTGCCAAGGTGCCCAATGCAGTCACCTTCAAGCCAGCACCAACAGAGACAGGATAAGCATGGCAGCACAAGGCTACAAATTAACCCCGTGAAAAGAGGGGGCCCAGCGTGCTGATGTCCTTTTCCTGCTTTCACGCCTTCCCAGCATTCTGTGCCTTGCAGACGTGCGGCTGACTCAGTGCTTCCACAGCATGCTCCATTGCGTGGTGTCAACTGCCCGTGGAAGGGCTCATGGTTAAGGCTTTACTGGGAGATTTTTGATTCTGAGAGGTTTCTGAAGTCCCAAATGAATATATTAGTGCCTGACTAGTCTGTTCCTCCTTTTTTGGGACTGCCCTACTTTCCATAAATAACAGTGTTTTAATTGGGCTGTTCATTCATTGAGGTGAGGGGACACCTGGGATTCTCCTTTTGAACATGAAGTTTCTGTTTGCTGCTTTTATCCCTCTCCAGCGTAGAGCACAGCCTCAGCCCGTGTGAATAAATCATCTGCCATTTTGCCACATACATCACACGGAACTGGTCTGGCAGCTGATGGTTAGTTCTGCTCGGATTTTTGCAGACACATTTCTAGTCCCTTCTAACTGCCATTCACTGCCACCTTAACTATGTTACCGTAGGGGAATTCAGCAGTTCATTAATTAACCCCTACCTAGCCATCCTTGGCAAACAGAGCTGTTCAGAAGGTTACATGGGGAAATCTGACTATGGATACAGATTAGTGTTAGTTCCTGAAGAGAAAATACTGACATGAACTCGGATTCTTACTGCAGGGTTTGCGCCTCGAGCAATGACGTGTTTTAGCTGTCCCCAAACTGTGCTTGAGCTGCTCTAACGCTGGAAGAACTCGTCTTGAAATGTGAATCACTCGCTGCCTTAGCGTTACTTGACCAGGAGAGGGGGATGATGTGCCACTCATTTCCCCAGGCACCCGTGCTGGGAAATGCAACATCGAATGTTCTGCGCTTGTGTTTACTCTGTTTTCAGCAGAAGTGAGCGTACACCACAGTAACCAGATGAGGCTTTCTGGAATTTTGAAACTTGACTTTTCAGCTCTAGACCTAGGATTTTGGTCCAAATTCATTATTTGTTTTCAAGATCTGGCATTTGCCACTGATGAAATATTTCATTAGAAATGTGAAGGTTCCTTGTGGTGTCTCGCAGCGTCTGAACAGAGGATTTCAGCGGTGAGCAGAAGCTGAGGGTGGTTAGCCTGGAGCAGTGCCATGTGCCATCCACACCATGGATTGCTGGGGCCCACCTCAGATCCAAGATGGAACAGTTGGGCAGCTGTTTTAAACGCACACAAATACATCTAAAGGGGACCAGACCGTGGCCCCAGCGGTTCCCGACTCTTTGATTTCTGCATTCCTGATGCTTTTCTGCACACCTCGTTGCTTCTCCCACCCCCGGGTGGGAAGGCTGAGGGCAGCCCTGGCTGGGCGGGAGGCAACCAGGCGCTCTCCAGGGTGCTCTGGGCGCTCTCCAAGGTTCTCCAGGGAGCTCCAGTAAATCCCTCCCATTCTTTTTCTGTCCTCGCCCAATAAACGAGTGTTAAAGGCACAGTTTGTCTGCAGGCCAGAGGAATTAAGTACATCACACGTAAGGGTGCTATTCTATGTGCTTGAGAGACATCTTAAGTGATAGACCCCTTTACTGTAAGTGTTTGATGAAGGAATACTTTGTCTAACCCCTCTTTATGTCTTTGTTACGTTAAACAAGCAAAGAGAAAGGAAATAGCACTGCTGGCTTTAGAGCAGGTGTACCAGATTTGGGTAGGCTGACACTTAGGGCACCTGATTGCTGATGTGTTTTAGAAATTGTGCAGTTAGAATCTTTTTTATGATTGACTATGTGTAGTCAACCAATTTTTGATATCCACTATTGTGGCCTAAACATTCAGGCTCCAAGTCTGATTCCAGGTGGGTGGATGAAATCTAACCACATCTTTAGTGCTGATGGTATGTCGGTGGTGGAAATGTCACCAAAGATGGTGTATAGATAGTAGAGAGAAATATAAAGATGTATCGTTGGTCAGACTCTTCCTCTTCCATACTTTGCAAACTGAAACAAACTGTGAAAGGCAATTGTTCATTTTGTGGGTCATCGTAACTTTGGAAGACTCATTTTGTGGGCTGCACTGATACATGTACAAATACATATACGGTAATATTTGTATATGTAGCTATCACTCAAGCCTTTGTATGGATAGCTATGGACATGGACAGCTCTAATTCAAGGTAGCTAGGGCCCATTGAAATGTGAATCCATGTGAGCTGGTGCATACTGAAGTGCAGGCGCACTTTTACATGTAACAACGAGGGTGCTTAAGCAGAGCTGATTACGTGCAGCATCTAGGTTGCCACTGAAAGGATTTAAAGTGGATAAGATCTGGGTCACGCTGGCTTACAGGCTTCCGATGCAGTGGCAACCAAGTTGGTTTTCTTGTTACATGTTCTTGTTGCTCAGGTTTGATTATTTTTTGTATCTTTATCATTTGTAAAGTTAATTTCATTTTACATCACTCTGGAGCACTTAGCTTTGAGAGAAGAGAATTCTGTTTCCAGATTAACCAATGTTGCTGTAGTCCAGGTTACTTCTGGAATGTAAGGAACTCTTGCATCAAGCAACTCTGTGGGTTGGAATAGAGTCCCTATTTTGCGTTTTGACTCTTCAGACAGCTCATTGGAAAGACTCCCCTGGTTTCTGGGAAAACAACTAATAGGGCTTTCTAATCATAAGTGGTAGGATTGATCTGTCAGGGACACAAGTGAAATATATGCAAGTACCTTTCAGCATATAACTGCTTTCTATGACTTTTTCTCAGATAATTACCCTTGAGCTTGGAATCTGCCCTGTCTCTCAGAGTTAATGTGATTCAGCAGTATCTGGCTATGATGCACACGCTCAGAAAAAAGGTGGGGAAAAGCCTTTTGAGAACAGACCAGATCACTATAGGGGAAGACATTCAAGCAAAAAAAATTAAACCACTTATTTGTATCATAAAAAGCAAAAGCTCTGAAATCTTAGCTGCTCCCTTCAGCTTTCTTGTCTTCCAGCTAGAGAGATACATCTGGTCCCACAGAGGAGGCAGGTGTGTGTTCTGGGAATCAGATGTGGCAGATCTGCAGCACCTCAGGATGATCCTGCGGCTCCTACTTTGCATTAATAGCAGCTTCTGTCCCTGCAAGATCAAAACTGAGCACTAATCAAAGAAGGTAGGGCAGGAAGGCTGGCCAGGAAGGAAGGTGAGAAGGCACATTGCACTGGTGAATTAAATGATTGTGGTCCTGATCCAAGGTCCATTCAAATCAATAAACTGGCTGCTGTTGCCCTTAGCGAGCTTTTGGGTCAGGCCCTGTTTGACTTAGTTAAAATAGAACGTGACGTCAATATTCTCAATCGATGTGAAAACTAAAATAAGTGCAGTGATATTTAGAATTATTGTAATTTAACTGTCATCAGAAAACTGCAAAATGGCCGCTCTTGCCAGAAACGTCTATTTCTAGTTTATTTAGGATTCTGATGAAAAAAAAATACGCTTCTTGAATTGCCAGCTTTTGACACAGCAGGAATGTCATTTCCTCATGTTTGGGGTATTTATTTAAAGCGGAGGCATCAATCTCTGAAGGGCTTATCTAAATCCTGTTCTCCGTGTTCAGGAAGTTGGTGGTGTGTGCAGAGCGTTGCTTTGTCATGGCACAGCTTGGACAGTCATAAAGGATGACTGCAAGGACATTTATGATTTCAGAAGGATAATTACTTTATCTTGCTACCTTTGCTGGTCTGTAAGCAGTTGTCTGTGACAATGGTACTTGGAATGTGTCGTTAAGCTGCAGAACTCAGCCTTAATAGGTTGTGGATGCTGGAAATTGAGAAAGGTTCAGCGGGGGACTGAACCAGTTCATGGAGAACAGCCTGTGAGGGTGACTACAGAAATGGAAGCATCTAGCACAGATGTCCATCAGTCTGAAATGGCCAGTAGCTGGGAAAGGGCCTGAAAATACCATCTGTGTTTGCCCTCTTCTGCCCTTTGTATCAAATTTTTTGGGAGTTGTTGGAGACAGATGACTTTGGTCTCATCCCACAGCGATTGCTCTCTTCTTCTTAGGAACAAACGTGGAACTATTCTGTCTCAGCTTCTTCATCTGTAATATAAGAAAAATTAGTTTTATGAAGATAAATATTTTCAGTAACTCTTTTAAGGTGAAGGTAGCCAAGTGCTGTCTTTTTTTTTCTGACATAATTATTAATCATGTTTAAAGTTTGTTGGTGTTGAACTGAACACCTTCAAGATAGAAACCTCCTGTGCAGGGGAGAGTATGGGATTGCAAATATTGCTGTGTCATCTGTAAAGCTCTAGAAGTATCAGTGCTGTGAGTTATACCTAGGTGGTAGAACAGAGAAGAAGGGAAAGACATAAAGACTGGTCTGATTTATGTCTGTTAATACAGGGGCCATTACTCGCTGTTTTTAATTTCTCCTTCTGTATTGCCTTCTTTCAATTAGTACAATAGGTGTAATGAAGGTACAGAAAAAAAGGCAGAATACAGTTTTATATATCATCTCTTCAGTACCAGTTCAGTGACACTAATTTCCAGCGTAGAGCTTTCTGGAACACATTGTATTCATATATTCAGGAACGTGAGTATGAGAGAGTGTAGAGCCTTTATTTTCACTTTAATATTTTTTCTTCCAGGAAAATATAAGCTTAAGCTTATACAGTATGGGCATATGATGGCCAACTCCCTTCCAGGGTGATCATACTTTTAGAATTAGGGCAATTGCTAGTGTGTGTGAGTTATAAAGAGTGTGGATTAAACAATGAATGAGGTAAGAGGCAATATAGATAGGTAGCCTACCCTTCCATAGTTAGCTTTGTGCTTTTACTTTCCACAAGAATTATTTTGCCTTTTTTTCTAGTAATATGTAATTCTGTAGATATTGCAATGGCCAAATACGCTAATACGCACAACCCATCCAAGATATTTTAAATAGTTGACTTGAGTACACTGTGAGGCTGCTCCAGCACTCTGGTATTTTTGTCCCTATCAGAAATAGTCTGTCATCTCGATCCTTGTTTCTCAAGTGTTCAGAGAAGAGTTCCCTGTCCAGAGGGACAGGGGTGACTACATCTGACACCTAACCCGGCTAGAACAACAGCAGAGAGGGCAGGTCTGTATCCATGCTTGTGGGGAGAGGTGAGCTCATTCTGCAGGGAGCCCAGTTTCCCCACAGAATTGCCATCTGCCTTGTCCGGAAGGGTCTTCCACAACGGCAGACAGAAAGTTGAATTGTCCAGCTTTCATCCCCACCAAACTATTACCTGGGACAGCCCTTTCCCTTTTTTAGCCATTCAAAACCAGTTTGGATTTCCAGGCTGTTACCTGGCTGTGCTCACAGCTTAGCACTGGAAAGAACAGTCTCCATTCTGGCTTTGTGGCTTGAAAGGCTTTTCCCACTCCATCACTGCCTCCCTCTTTTCCTAACTCTGGGAAATGATGAGAATAGATTTGAGTCATACTTTTTTGGCATTATTTCTAGGCTTGGTTTTACTTTGGTTTTGCACTGCCCATATAATTTATGTGGAGAGAACCTCATCTTTGTGAGATGGACCCCTGTTAGTGGGTATGCTTCAGGGGAGGTAATCACTTGTTTACATCCTCTCCTCTTGTACTCAATTACTGTTGGTTTTCATCCAGCTGGTTTCTATAGACAGAAAATGCTGATTTGCTCAGCAGATCATGTCTCTCTACCTGAAAGCTGGCGGTTAGGACCAAGTGCTGATCATAGCTACGGCTAGTAAAACACTGCAGTGCAGGAGCTTATTGTCTCAGCTGGCGGGTCAGGTTAAACCAACCAAACCTGGAGACTGTGAAATTAGGAGATCAGGCCAGGAAGGTAATTGTTTGTGCCAATTTGTAAACCAGGCAGATAGGAGCTGGAGCCCAAATTAAGCACCCACACATCTCATGTACAAATCACGCAAGACATGGTACAGGTTGAAGTCTGAGAAGCCTTATTATCCCAAAGGAGAATTTTTTGAATCTCACGAGTTAGGTATTTCTATATTCAGAGCTATGACGGCAAATGCTTTTGGAGAAATCCCACCCTTTTTCTGGTACTGTGTTCTTTCTGTTATTGTGCACCTGCCCACTCTCCCACTCTCCTCCTACACAGCGTTTGTGGCAGCTTCACTCTATGTTCTGTTTTTCTTATGCAGCAGCTTCACAATACATTTTCTGTGTTTAAGGGGAAATTGCTCCGTCTCCATTTTTACTGAACAGATTTTGAAAATTTAATCTTCAGGCTGATGTCTGCAGCAGGATTTCTTTTTGTGAAGGTCTCTATATGCAGGGCAATGACAAGCCATTTTCTAGTTCTATTAGAAAATTCTTTCTAGCTTAAAACAGAACACTTCTTTCCTGCAGGGACATTAGCTGTGTCAAGTAGTAAGTGATACATACTTTACATTCTTCTCCCCATATTGGATATGTTCTTTCCAAAATAATCTATTGAATGTGACTTTTTTTTTTTACCACATGATGATGAAATAGTTTTATGTCTTTTTGAGGTTAGCGGGAAAATGATAATGGGACCTAATAGTGAACTCATAAAACTGAAGTTCTTTGGCAGTGATATTCTAAAGAACATTTGCTGTTTAATTTTGTCTTACTGGGCACCAGTTGTTCAATTCAAGCGTCTCGGTTTTTTTCCCTTGTGTAGCATGGGTTGCAAAGTACATTAAGTCCTTTATTAACTTGTGAGTTTTCTGAAAGAATAGTTATTTGAGACTGAGCTGCTGGGCCTGCACATACCAGTGGTCAAAACATGACCAAATTGTTTAATAACTGTGACTCCTCTAAACCCTCCTGTGTATCAAACCCTACTGTGTGTGCTGCGTATCAGGATTGAAACATTTAGTGGCTTAAGGCAACCTTAAACCACGATTTAGGGAAATCCTGGGACCGGGATTTTTAAGTATAGCGTCTTGTGATTTGGTCTTATTTTCAGATTTCCTGCTTAAGATTCCATAGAAAGCTTGGGAAGACGGATGCTTTCCCACTGTATCAGGAAGGCAGAGTTCCAGATTCCCCGCTATTCATTTCTGGTTTACAAGTGATGGTACCTGTGAGGGTCATACAAGTTACAGTTGTATTAAAGAATCCAATTTTCTCTGTGATTTTATCCCTTTGGCTGTCTCCACATGTCTCACTTTGCTGGTGGCCATTGCTGCAACTACTGCTTGTGCTTTAGCCGTTAATATTTTTGTAGCCTAGTTTCTCACAAATGGGAACAACTGCGAGAAAATCAGCCTGTATGTACAGGGGAGCCAGAAAAAGGGTTGGCTGGCACTCTGGAGCCTGCTTCTTCTGATGTCCTCTTCCATCAGAAGCATACAGGTTTGACTGAATGCACAAATCACTGACTCAAACACAAAATAGCTGCCAGTTTTAAAGCTGCCTTTATAGTGCTTCTTAGTTTCCCTATACGAGGGCTTTCTGAAAATTTGGTCTTTCTGAAAGTCTCAAAAAGAAACCTTATAGTAAAAACACAAGCCACCAATAGAAGTAGTAATTAATGGTTTGGGTCTGTGTGAACTGAAAACAACCAAGCTCTCGGAGTCCAAAAATATTGTGAGGTCAGGGTTAGGCCTGGTCTATGAGCACCTGTCACATGAAGAGCTCATGGGACATCTGTTACTGATCTGGGGGTGCTGTGGTGTAGTGAAATCCATGGTGTGTGAGTTTAGTGGCCATTCAGTCTGAAGTCGAGGAATATATTGCAGAGGGAACCCTGGCTAAGAGAATTGTTTCCTTGATCTTTAGCTCTGCCATGCGCGAGCTCCCATATCCCTCTCTTCTCCAGGGTGGCTGAGCCAGGGATGCTTAGCCACCCCTGCTGCACTGAGTGTCGCAGTCCTCCTCTCCCTCAGGACCTGCCTGGAAGAGGCTGGTCCGTGGCGTTGGAGGGAGTTGAAATGTGATCAGCTGCCTGCCAGGGACTAATGCAAGGGTTCTTTTTATCTACGTGTGCCCTGTTTTGATGAATAAATGCTTGATGCTAATAGTGATAACAGTTACCCAGGAGGCAGGAGTACAGCTTGGATATGCTGGTTTTAGCAGGGGGTAAGCAACAAGGGAATGACAGACCCATCTGTCTCTGATATTAATGCTATACATTAATGTCTCAAACCCAAGTGATATTTGCAATGTGTAGGGTGAAGGGGGAGGCTAGTTAAGAACATGTTGTCTGTATCTCTTTTGGTCTCTGGTCCACAGCTATCATCATTCTCCATCTTCAACACAGGGCTTCATAAGGTGTCTTAGGAAGCGTCTGAAAGCAGCTTTTTGGCATTGAGTAATAATGAGCAGCGCACTTGGCGGTATTATTTTTACCTCTGTGGAGTTGAGCTGAGTGGGGCAGGCTGAGCCCAGATTACGCTGTGTGCTTCCCTGAGCAGCGGCCCCCTCCTCGCTGTGTTTGGTTCGCTGCTTAATGCAGCTCTCCTGATGCAGCCTCACGTGGCTGCATAAAGGCACATTGAGGACTCGAATATTGCAAAGCTGTTTCCAGGCGGCTCTCCATGCTGCCTGCAGGTGAGCGGGCTGAGCCTGGTCTCTGAGCCCGGCAGCTTCTGCTCCTGGTTTCCTATCAACTGACTCAGCGGCAAGGGAACGTTGTGAGAAGAGCAGGAAAGCGTACGCTGGGCTTCCAGCACAGACAGTCGCAGCAGCAGCAAGTCAGTAAGTCAGACTGCACCATTTTCTTCTCACCCTGCATAAAGGCGATGTGAGAAGCTGAAGGGAGCTGCCCCCTCCCCCACCCGCCGGTGATGCTGAAGTGGAGCCTTCCTCCCAGTCAGAAGACGCAGCCTGTCTCGAGGAATCCCAAAAGACCTTTCCAATTTGGTGATGTGTGTTTAAAGGCCGATTTTTCTTTTTACTCACCAGCTAAGTCTGGAGCTTGTCTTCGCTCGCAGCCGCAGCCAAGCTGAAGCAATATCAGCCTGCTAGCAGATATTTGCAGGCTGCTCTCTGGTTGTGTGTGTGTGGCTGCGAGCACTTTTGCACATCGTGTGTGTGGACGTGGCTCTCATGCTTCCCAGTTATGGGTGCTGCAGAGGCTGGAGCAGAGCTGTGACCTTTTCTGGGGGGCCGGAGGAGGAAGAGTGGATTATACCGTGAAGTTCTGGCTTGCAGCCAGTGCCCTTGCGGAAAAAATAAATCACCTGGATATCCTCGTGTGGTGGAGACGGCTTCCTTGGAGCTGGTGTTTTCCTCTCCAAAATGGCTCATGCAGCCGCTTCCATTAAAAAAGTTCGAGAGTCTGAACTTGAAGAGAGGGAGAGAAACCTTGAGAAGGAAAGGAAAAGGCAGCGGAAAATCTCTAGGGCAGATCGGAAACGCAAGGTAATGAGGGGAAAACCAGCCCCCTTCTCCCTTTCCCCCCTACCCTTCCTTTCTCTGGGCAGCACTTCACAGGTGTTCATGGCCATGTGTAATGCTCTCCCCTTCATTTTCCTAACCTTTCATACCCTGTTTCCCATTTACATCCCTCCCCATCCTCACCAAGCCGCGCTGTGGACTGAGCCCAGCTGCTGTGAGATGAAAGTGCTCCCAGTCATGGCAGTCCACAGCTGCCCAGGGACCGTGCAAATGAAGGTGGCCATGGGCACCCCACCACTGCTGCCTTCCCTTCAGCCCCAGAAGGGCTGGAGATGGGTGTCTTTGCTCAGGAGCCGGGTGTGTCAAGAAGTTGTCAGGGAGGGAGGTGGCTGTGTTTGTGCTTTGCAGCATGAAGGTGCTGTTCTGTATTTTACGACGGCATTTTCTCCCCATTTCCCGTTTCTGGTTACCATTCTCTCTTTGCCGGTGATGCTAAATGCTGCATGTAAGCCCTGCCGTGCGGTGCTGGGCGTATCAGCTAAGGCGTTATGCGCTGAGGTGTCGGTAGCGGAGCCTGGGCTGGCAGCCGTGAGTCAGGGTATTGACACTGCACACTGCAGGTGCATTTTTCTAGCCAGGGCCTGAAACACAAGTCTGCAATCTGTTGGGGTTCTGCGTCTGCTGCTGGTGGCAGTCTTTGATTCTGGTCAGGCATATCTATTGAGATGTTTTGGATTTTGGGGAGTTTTATACTAATTTATAATTGACTATTGTTTTCCTTCTGTGTTAGAAATGGAGAATGACATCTCTGATTGCTTTGGGGAAAAAAAAGAATAATGAAAAAATCAATGGAGGTGATTTATTTGCCAGATCACTCTATAGTTTCCAAGGACACAAATAATATACAGTAGCGGAGAAAATATTAAAACCCCTGAAGCTTCTGTTGAGCTTTAGGACTATGTTACATTGGGAGTGCCTGTGCTAATGCCTCCTCGCTGCTGTTTCTTCTCTCCCATCTCTGGAATCTCTAGATTGTGGTGTGCATTAACTCATTCACTGACACCGTGTTTTGAGCCGTTCTTTATAGATTTCTTCTGGAAGGGATGATATCAAGAGACATAATCTGTCCTTTTTTTTTTTCTGCTACATTGCGTGTAAACACATCTCTCCACAGAAAGAAAAAGGACAGAATCCAGCAATGCAACATTTGTATTTACAGGTCCTTTTGGCAAATCTCTGGGATTCAGAAGCCATCTGCTCCCTTGGCATACCTGGGAAATGTTGAATTCATTTTGCATTCAATCTTGCGGATTTTTGTATTCTAAACTCCAGGACTTAAATAAAATCACTGAGGCTGTTTGGTACGTTTGGGACCTTTGGATATGATCTCCTTGACTTTTAAAAGGCTCACTTTGCAGAGTTTGTTAGGGTGCATTAGAATTCTCTTTCTCAAAGCAGGAATGTCATCTCTAATGCATGCAGGGCTTGGATGCTGGGGCAGAGCTGCTGGGGGCAGATTGTGATTACTCTCCTAATCCCCTAAATGGGACACTGCAGCATAAGGTGGTTTTGGTGATTACATTTTCAGTTGTGGAATTCTGTGCAAAACAGCCTTTTCCAAAAATTTATTTTGTGTGTGGACGTCCTTGCTGGAGTGGCTTTTTGTCATGTTAGCCCAGCACCCATCTCGGTTACTTCATGACAGAGTGTGTTCTTTTTCTTGATTTTCACATATCCTGTTCCATCCATGTGTTTGATTCAAATGTGTATTCCACTATTTTAATTAGAGCTGGATAGAATTAATACTAGCTCTCCTGCTATCTCTTTTCCCAGAGTGCTGCATATCTCTGACCGCAAGTAGACAGGCTCAGGCCGCATTTCTGTTAGTAATCGTGTGTGGTGATGCAGGCTCCTAAAGAGATTTTCAGATCCTGGGAGCACTCGTAGTCTTTGCTTAGAAAACACGGAGAGTACCTTAATGCTGTTTGCGTTTCTTCTTTTTTAATGTTCAGCGGTGGCCCTCGCTCCTGTCTCCCTTTTACTGCGGCTGTACCTTGCTGTTACATAAACAAGTGCTCGGCTACACCCTAAACTTACCTTCAGACACTCTGGGTGGGGGTTAGGCCCAGCATCCTCCTCCTCGCTCCTTCGGCACGAGACCCACAGCAGCACGACTCGCAGTTTGTTTATGTTTGTGTGTGTCCATGCCCGCACTGTGCGGAATGCAGAGCGAAGAGCAGATTAGATACATGAATGTCCATACACACACACTCACCTACACAACATATGTCGTGGACATTATATTTGTACTTACCAGTTTCAGGGATATGTGTGTCTATGAGAGAGAGATATATAATGGTATATATGTCACTTGAATTACTGAAGAAAAACACATTGTTCTCCTGCGAAATGTGATTGTCTCCTAGTAGGTGCAGAGGCTTCTCAGTTTTTGTTGACTTCCTTGGAAAATGGAGGCTATGAACAATTTGTATGCGCAGGCCCACGAGAGACACAATGAAAATGAGTTGTTTGGTCTCGACACTGAAACTCATTCTACATATAGGGAATATGGTTCCAGCTTTGTGATTTTTTTTAAAAAGCAATTGCATTATGGTGACTTTCAGTGATTTTTCAGTACAACAGAGATTGATTTGCCTGTAGGAATGACAGCGAGAGGGAGCGTATGCTCATGTAAGGTACGCTGAACACTCTTTTCAAAACCTCCTTTGGGTACGTGCCATATCCATATGCACGAAGCGCTGATTTGGCCTTGGGATGGGAACTTTTCCTCTGACCCTGGAACATCCTGATTATGCAAAAGAGGATGATGAATGGCCGTGACTCTAGCTTTTCCACGCTGCCAACATGTTGGACATCTGTTAGTGCTGTCCTGTGCTTCTCCCAGCTTTCTGGGATGCTGCAGGGTGTAGGATCTCAGTGGCCTTGCCTCTTCTCTGGAGGATTTTCCTTAACAATGCTTTGCAGTGTGGCCATTATCTATCTTGATAGCAGAATTACAAGCCATGGCTGCAGCTTCTGTGCTTCTTGGGTATGTTGAATGAACTAGAATGTTCTTAAATGTCATCTTGACTGCTGCTTGTCTCTGGACAGTAACAGCTCCCTGGCCATTAGCAGAGCTGGGAAAAGGGCCAGCGTCAGCAACGTTCTTGCTCAGATGGTGTCTTTGCAGTCCTTAGACATTTGTAGTTCTTTAAAGATTAACAGGATTATTCCACACTCCAAACTTGGAAGAAGGTGTTTTCAGGCTGAAGACAAATTTCAAGGTCTTCTGCATTCTCTCTGAGACTGACTTCATTGATTTTAAAAATTGGTTGACAAGAGCCAGCTCTGCTCACCTTGCATTCAGGTGGGAAATCTTGCCTTTTCTGCAGGCGGTCTTGTCTTGCAATGTTGAAAAACACACATGGATGTAAAGACATGTATATAAACACAAAAAACCCCAAGTGTCTGAATGGTTGCACAGATGTATCAGGGGCATTAAAAGCCAGGTACTAACACAGGAGGTGAGCAGCTTAAAGTATGTAGATTTTACTGAAATCTAGGCCTGGCTAATTCCACGGTACTTAAATTCAGGATATGTTAGGCCCGGCTCCACTTGCCTCTCAGTGTCTTTTGCGTTCGCTTGTCTATGGCTCAGCTTTTGTAGAGTGAGGAAAGGGAAATGTGCGATTACACGATGGTCACTCACTGAGTCAGCGGCAAAACTGGAATTATAGCTCTAGAATCCTGCTCCCTAGCCCCTGGCAGCATGTAACACATGCTTGCTTTCCCCAGTTCAAAGTGCTTTGCAAAGCGGACACAGCTTCCTGTCTTTGCATGTGACAAGTGTTTACAAGATTTTAGAAAGCCCACAAAAATGAAAACCCCCAAACCAAAAAAGCTGTTTTCAAAACCTGACTCTTCTGCCAAATAAAACTGATTTTTGAATATACAAATACAGTAAACTGATGCCTGTTGTTCTTTTACCATTGATGACAGAGTTTGACCTCTGGGCTCTTCTAGCAGTAAGTGAGTATTTATTTAGAATTTAAATACACAGATTTTAAAAAAATTTTTAAACTTTTATACTTCTTTTTTTTGAAGGCCAGCATCCTTCAGCATCATGTAGCATGAAAGGTCCCACAGTATCTGGAATATTCACCATTGCTCACCAAAAGAGATTAGGAAACAACTGCATCTCAGTGGATTTTGACCTTCACTTGACACCCTAAGCAGTGTCAAAGTTCACACAGAGCTGTGGCTGCTGGGCAATATCTGCAGAAAGCTAAGGCTGGAGGGAGAAAGTGAGCTGCTGCTGTCAGCAGAATTCAGGTGCGTATGGGGAAGAGCCCCCTCTCAGTACATGGCTTGCATTGCGTGGCCGCAGAAGACAGAGACTGAGTTTTCTTTTTCACGTTATCCTCTCCTTTTTCACAAACTGTCACAAAGAAATCTGATGTTACAAAATTCACATAGAAAATGATGTCACGTTTGACTCAGAACCGGGTGGAAAAGCCCATTTGAAATTCAAGCATACCTTCAGCAGCGCAAGTGGGTGTTTTTCATCTGGTACGAGGGCTCTGCTCTGCAGCTGGTAGCCACAAAGTTCATCCCTTTGGAAAGGACCAAAGCTTCAGTGAGGAAGGCAGGATGTGGAGGAATTCATGAGTGCTTGGGTGTGCTAGAAAAAGGTGTCCCAAGGGGGAAGTCACGTGGAGGTGTAGTTCTTCACTCTTGGTCGCTCCTGTTTTGGTCATGGATGCCAAATGGTATCTCACCTGATGTGAACGTGCCACGGGATCAGTTTGGAGTTTGTACTGGGCTAAGGAAGAGAAAAAAAGTCTCACTGTTTAAGCCCTGTGAACTTGAAGCTTTCCAGGTTTATGCAGCTTTAACCTACCGTTTTTTCTTTAGCGCTGAATGTGTCTCACGTGTTCCATGTTGCGTTTGTTGCCTTGGCAAACATCTTTGTGATTCACTAGAATTTCTAGATGTTTCAAATGCCTCTTCAGCAATGGGAAAAAAATATCTTTTTGGTGTTTCATAACTGAGTGTTTGTGTAGGTGGTGCCTATTCCTGATGCCCTTTGAGCATTTAATTTCTGTACCTCAAACTTCTGTTTTCATCGTGTACGTGTTTCTTGTCATGAAAATAATACCCCACTGTCGACTTCCTTGTAAAATGGAGCTTCTTTTGATGACATTGCATTTCATGATAGATTGGCATTTGCTGCTTCAGTTTCTAGGTGTCCGACCTGAGGGGTGATGTGCATGTGCACTTGCAATGCTGCTGGCGCTTGCAAATACTCAGCCGTGCAGGCACTCGCACTGCGTTTGGTGGGTCCTGTCCGGTGTGTCTTGCAGGCAAGTTGGCTTCTGAGTTCATGTTGAGGTTGGGCAGTTTTGTGTAAAGCAATTAAAAATACAAGTGTTTAAGGGGAAATTTTGCAAATGGAGCTCAAGAGCTGAAAAATAATGTAGACGTCAGATGTTAAACAGTGGAATGTCAAGCTTTTAGGAATCTGGCTTGTGTAATTTAGTCCCTCAGGCTTTTCCATTGAACTCCTGGGGAAAGTTTGGCACCTGAACTAATAGTGGCAGCATATGAGCACTGAGAGCTCAAACTTTAATGGCCACATTTGGAGCCATGCCCTGGTGTATATATTTGCCAACATATAGCATATGCAGGGTGTGGAAGCAGCGAGTATGTCCATACACAGTATAGCAGGATTATTGCCCGTCAGGCAACGGTTCTTTCCCTGAGATGGTGCCCTCTCCAGCAGAGACTCACAGCCCAACTGGAGCGTGTTTCTGGGGACTGGGAGTGTGGGAAGCATCGTGGGCTGCACCTGCCCTGGGGCAGAAATTGCTTTTCAGCCTTTTCTTTGCAAACACGCACGTTAGTATTGTTTCAGAATTTAAACAACAGTGGGTTTATCAATACGTGTTTCTCGGCCAAGCGTCTACTTGAATTTAGTCAACGTAGTGAAGAGGGGAGGAAGCGTTCAGAGTACAATTTGGGATGCTGCCTGATGCTTAACTCCTGCAGGGTGACTTGAAAGCAGTTTTAAAGCTCCTTTAGTGCTAATGCCTTATAAGTGAGTTATTGTGTAAATTGGAGGTTAATGAGGTGACTGGCAATAATCCCTTCAAGCCCTGGTCATATTCAAATAAGATACAAATTTGGGAAGTGATCTTGGTGAGTCATACAGTGTCATGCTAAAGATACAGTGAAGAATAGAACTAAACAAAGCATAGATCTGCTATCTATCAGCAGGTAAGAGGTTTGTTCATCGGTATAACAAAAACCTTTCCCCTTTTGATTTTTTTTTTCCATACTCATTTCCAGTCAAGATATAGAACACGTTCCAGAGTAGATGCCTGAACTTGTCTTGGTTTAGAAAAGGGGATGATGTCAGAGGGACTTGTCAATTGTAGGTCAACAACATCAGTCCTGTAGCATTTTTCAGGTGTGATGAAAAACCTTTGGCCTAACAAAAAGGTGTGTACGTTCCTGAAGCGCATTTTAAGATTTTTTTTTTTTTTTTTTTTAATGTGTGTGAGCTTGTCATCAACCTTATCCAAACGTGATATTTTTTCTTCCTGAGAATTTTCGCAAAGTACTACAGCTGATAGTAAAACAAATTTCCATACATTATTGACTTGATTCTCTGTGCTCACAAAATATCTTGTGTGTTACTTTTGAGAATGTAGGTGTTACTTAGAAGGGTTTTTTTGAAAAAGAATTCCGGTTCTCTGCACTGATCCCAAGAAAATCCTTTTGTGACACCAGCCTGTGGAGTTGTCCAGGTGTAACTAGGAGTAGATATTCCATGCTCTTCCACAATTTTCTACAGTATTAGACCATATAATATGAATTGCTGAAATCTGACAAATATAATTAAGTGAATTTCAGATGGTTCACGGCACTGGCACTGTACAAGGTGCTAACATGTTGGCACTGTTCAAGGGTTTTCTCTCAGTAATTCTTTATAGAAGTTCCATATATTGTAAATAGATTTAGTGTTTTAGCTTTTCAGGGATTCCTTCAGAGCCGTGTTAACACTCATTCCTATACTGAGACCTTCCACGGATCAATACAGATTAACTACTAGCTGCCCTTTTACAAGTGACTGAAAACAAAGGCTGCAATTAAAAAAAAGTCCATAATTACCATCTATTTGTTGATGCTGATGAAAAACTTAGCATGTGAACCTCTTCAAAATATAGGGGAAGGGAAGTAGCACTAGATTTTAAAAGTGGTCTTGTTTGCATGGGCACTGAAAAAGTCCATTGAGACTAATTGTCTACAAAAGAGATGGTTGGATCAGGTCATGAAAAACTTGCAATGTTTCACATTTAGAAAACGTTACTGTGATGCTGTTATTGTATGTGACCTCAGGAAGGGTGTGGATTTCTTTCCTCCCGATGATTTAGATCTGCATTCTCTTTATTTCTGCATGTAAACGAAGGCCAGTGTTGAGAAGCAACATTGACCCGAAATGGCTATAGCTCTTATTTTCCCAGGCTGGTAGAAAATTATTTCAGCCTATAGAACCATAATTACAAACCTTTCTAGGCTGTTTTAGGTTTAATAATTTAAGCTTGTTTTAAATAATTTACTATTTCTGGCCTATGCTATGTCAAGATGTCTAACAAAGGCACATCACTGCTCAAAACCAGTGAAGCTGACAGTGCAACAGGAGACTTGAGCAGATGAAAGCTGGTTAGTGCCTCGCCACTCAGGCCATGATTTAGTCACAGCCTTGTGAGCCTTCTTACTCCCCTGCTTCATTTTTTTTTCCAAAGACACCAATGCAGCAGAGCGGAGGGAAATTACACGCATATGGATAATACTATTGGTACTGGGCAGTAAGCGAGGCAGTAACTAAGATTTACTGAACAGCAGATCTTCAGGCCCTCATCAGCAAACACAGAATAGTTTTGCTCAGCAAGTACTTTCCATTTTTGCTGATGAATGTGGTACTGGCCGTCAGAGCTGCAGGGAGAGGGAAGGAATCGTTGCTGTCGCCCGTGTTTCCAGGCCGGGTCGAGTCAATCCCACTTAGGTTGAGTAACAGCGTAAGTTAGCTCTGGTTTAGCCTCTGCACAGGATCTCCACAGATCTGATACTAGGTCTGTTTAGTCACTGTTGGAAAGAGGTTCTTGAAGTAAGTCTGTTGATCTGTCTCGTTATAAAACTTACATTCTTACACCAAATTAAAAAGAAGCACAAAGCTTTATGTAACAGCAAAAGAAAAAACCAGTCATTTTCCAAATTGTGCCTATTTCTTTGTATCTTGCTCATGGAAAAAATTATGTATGGATAGATAGATTTTGAATGTGTTTTGGTGGAGTGACATGACTTTGCAGGAGGGATCCAGTAAAATTGAAGATGCTGATATCAGCCTTAAATTGACCTGCCAAGCTGCTGTGTGCAAAGCAGGCTTGGCTTTAATGATTATGGAATCATTTAGCGAAATGGCATTTGCTGGAGACAAACAAGGGAATCAGATTTTCAAAAAGTTGTTATTTTGACTGGTCAGTGGCAATAGCAACTGATGTATAGCAGGAAATTTTTTTCTGAAGAAATGCATGGAGACGCCATAGCAACGAGATAAAATATGTGCTATATTCTAACTGCTGCTGCCGTGCGTTCTGTGAAGCAGCCAGCCTGCACCCACTGACACCGCACCCACGCTGTCTGTGCTGCTCAGCCTGGTGGTGCTTGGCAAGCGGCAACGCCAGCAAATGACCACTGCATCAGGGGGCTTTTGAGGATGATGAACAATTTCCCGAGTCATATTTTATTTCTTTTTCTTGATTACCACAAGGACAACACAAAGCCTGCAGCGTTGTCTGAAAGGTGGATAAATCACTCGCTCAGTCACTTCTTTGGTAATAATTTATTTACTGACTTCTCTTTTCTCAGATACAGGCACCAGCAATATGTGCTTTAATAGAGCTGTTTTCCTGAAGTAGTGCGTGGTCTTAGCCTGGTGAGTGACAAGGCCTTGAAAAAGGTTTCCCAGCCAAGTGAAATCAGAAATAATTAATAGCCGAGCACAGAGCTAGTAGCTCTGCATTGCAGCATGAGTTCTCCCAGGCTGCAGGAAGGACGTGCTTGGCCATCTTCCCTGTATTCTAAGGAATCTGTTTGGTTTAGTATTTGGTTATCCTCCCTGTGCCTGCAGTGGGGCACTGGTGATGGAGATGCGGTTCTGGGAGGAGTGCAGATAATAGGCTACAGGGATTTGCAGAGGTGAAGTGCCAGTACAACAGATGCAGGGCTGTGGGCTCCTGTGCAGCTCCGAGTTCCACCGAGGATCTGTTTTTAACTGTTCATACAGAGCTCTGACGTAAACCTTAGCACATATTTGCTCTTAGCAGTGCTTGTAACTTCATTAAAATGGAGGAACAAAAGGAAATTCTCTAAGGGCAGCTTAGGAAGAACCAAGGTATTGCTTCAGCTTATGAGCATGTGGGTAGTGGAAAAGGCTAATTAACATCAGCTTTCTGTTTATCTCAGTTTAGTCGTGCTGGGTGGATTTTGCAGTACATATTCCTTTATTCTGAGCAATAAACCATCATTATTTTGTAGTCTCTACACAGGTGTAGGAGGTGGGATTTGATCCTTTTTTAATGTAGCTGGTCAAACCAACTTTAATATGCAAATTTCATGTTAGGAAAACAGAATGCTGGAGAGGAACCAGCCTCCTTCTGGAAAAGGTTTTTGAGATGGATGAGGATAATTTTGGAGATAGGGAACTGTAATTAAAGGTTGTAAAAGAATGCTTGGCTTTATAACGTTATAGAGTATAATCCTAACTCATTGAAATCTCTGGAAGATTTGCTAATGATTTCAAGAGATTTAGGATTTTTTTCCAACAGATTTCAACCAGGAGATAATTCACTTCGTATTACATAATCATCTTAGTGCTTTACATTTTCAAATGGAATTTGTGAACATTTGTTCAGTTTCTGTAATATGGCTCTGTGGTAGAAAGAGAGATTATTTATGGTGGAAAATAATGGTAAGCAAATATACCTTGAGGACCAAAATGTTCTTTAGGTAAGTCTGATGTTCTGTGACTGCCCTGTTCAAATCGCTGTGTTGTTGGCATGAGGAGAGCTTTGGTGTTCTGAAACTATGTATACATTTAATAATGTTCTAAAGATAATGAACGAAATAATTAGAGAAGCAGGAAGTTTCAAGCTGTAGTCTCTTAGATCTTTGAGTTCCTTGAGATTATTCATACAGAAGCTTGCTGGTACCTAAAGCCCTGAGGTTTTGTGGGCGTGGGAGACCCTGAGCAACAGGATCAGAGAAGGAGCAAAAATCTTCAATTCATGCATACTGCTTTAGGGCATCTGTGGTGTTATCGAGGATATTTGAGTACCTAAAAATAGGTGCATTCCACTGTGCAAAGATAATGCAGTGTCAGGTGGTGGTCACTGATTAAGCAGGCAGGAAAGCATTTAGACTTTAATAAATGTTGGGCATTCGCCTGGATAATGTCACTGAACGGCACAAGCTTTTGGAAAGGAAGAACTATGCTTTTAACACTGTTACCGTTCATTCCTCATTGAACGAAATGATTCTTTTAAACTACAGTAAAGCACAAGATGCATCATGTGGAAAACAATGTTATGTATATTGTATATGTACATATATATATGAGACTTACTATCTTTTATATGTTATATATTAAATACATATTCTCCTGACAAACAGATTTTTACATGCAAATATGGAAGTTTTGAAATCTTTGAAAGTTACAAAAATTTGGAAGAAGTCAGAAGGAAGCGAGAACTTGAGAAGCGTGTAGGAAAAGGGTCAGTGCGAGGTCTCTCCTGAGGCAATGGGAGGAACCATATGGTGCTTTCTGGAGCAAGGCACCGCAGCGGTGCAGCGAGCCGTAGTGGGACTGGTTCTCTTCCTTCTGGGTATAACGTGGACTTAAGAGACTGGGATTTTGAGAGTCAGCAGTGATGTCCTGCTGATGTATTCAAAAGAGAAGATAGGATGATTATCTTCAAGAAGAGGATTGAGGCCTTACTTGGATATTCCAAATTCTGAACAAGATAGCGTCATGAAATCCTGCAAGATGGCTTAAGACAGAATTAGTATCCCGTCTGTGTTAAGGAACAGAAATTAGAGCTAATCAGGGGCCAGATATCTGATTTGGATTTAGACTGAACTGCCTGAGACAAATAGGTACCGATTAAAGCTTAGTGCTGCAGAGGGATATAAAACCACAAAGTTCTCAAAAAGTGTTTTACTTTTGTTGAAAAGAAAAAAAAAACTTTTAAAAGCGGTTTTGGGTGCAAGAAGAGATAATACACATTATGTTGTGTGGGCAGGGGTGGATTTTAACCGCTTACACTGAGATTCGCGTCTTGGTGCGGCCAAAGCTTTGCTGCATCACTGCTCTTAGATTACTGCTAATAATAATAATTCCTGCTAATAAGATCCCACAGTGGGAATCAAAGTGAGGGTGGGCTCGTGTGACTAAACTGATCTCTGTGCTTCTCTCTGTTGGCCATGTTCTGTGACTGCCTGTGAGGCTGTGGCTTTCCATCATTCCCTGCATATACCGTGTTTATGCTGAATAGCCTATGTGTGCGGTTTTTTATTTAGTGAAGAGCTGCAGTTTTATAACACGACAACTTTTCCATATCTACCAGCAAATATAAATATTGCTGTGCATTGAAAGTACTTCCTGCAGTCTGTAAAACAAGGGGGGCAAAGATCCAAGCCCCCAAGAACATCATGGCTCTGTGCTGGAGCTGAAATCAAGCAGGTATTCATGTCAGAATTCCCACTTCTGCTTAGATTCCAGAAACCAAGATACTGATGGTTTAGTTGATATTGTGTTTCTATAGATGACATATTTAAACACTATAAATACAGGAATAAAGCGATTACCTTTTGCAGTTGCTTATGCTCTAACCAGTATCTGAAGGGTATATCAGGCAGTATAATGTATGTATGAACTTGAATTGTCCACATTTGGATTTTTCTTTTGTTTCTGGATATTTTTTTTTTTAGTTCCATGTGTTTTATCTGTGGAATGCTGGAGGCTCAGGTGGCTTGTCTTTGGGGGAAGGTCCCTGTAAATTCACCAGGGAGCCATAAACACTTCAGAGTAACAGAGATTGTACAGCTTTTTTTAAGGTAGTATGTATTATATTCTCCTTTGTTTTAAACTTTCCTATCCATGAAACAGTCTTTTCCCAATTCTGTCACATCTGTGTCCCTTCAGTGCTGCAGGGTCTGTAGCTGCGGTGGTTAAGCCCCAGGTTATCTGTTTGCTCATTCCGATCGGGACGCAAAGACCTATGGTACTACTTGGATTAAGAGGTCTTTGGCGCTGTCCGGAGAGGATCGTTATGCTTCATGTGTTGAATGATTCACCATCTAAAGCATAGCAAAATGATTTGTCCTCTTCAAAATGGCTCAGCATAGATTTTTTCAATTGATTGGACTCAGATTATTTAAACTGAGAAGGGTTTACTGCTTGGTCCTCTGTAATAGACAACTGCCTCTTTGTAATGGCTGCTTGGGTTTCTGGAATGATTTTATTATTTATCATTATTGTTTCAGTAATTATTGTGACCAACATACAGTAGCTACCAAAAGAAAGAAAAGGCTGAATTTTGGGGAAATAGTGATTGCATCAGTGTCATTACTGTAAAACATTACTGTAAAACAAGGGGCATAAACGATAGAAAGGCATAAACTGTCAGAGCCGATAATTTGCATGAGCTCAAGGTCTGACCCAAGATTACCAGAAGCAGGTGAGTCATGTTGTGCTTGACCTTCCCATAGAAGTATCTCTAAGAGTGAAAGACTTTGCGTTTAGGAAACATTTTAAAGTTCAGGAAATCTTCTAAAAGTATATAGGCCCCAGTACAGTCTCTTTTATCTTTTTTTAAAATTTTTTTGTATTACTATGTTTAACCATAAAAAATTTTATAGGAAATACCTCTCTGGGGAAAGATTTCACAACAAATTTGGGGATTTATGTCTGTAACAATATATAAGTTGTAATTTGTCTCGATACTCGGAACTCTTTTTCTTTCTTTCTTCGTTTTTCCCTTTTGTCTTTTATTTTGCAGCACTACATGTTCTTACAGTACCTCCTGAACTGTTATTTTAGCTACTGTGCTACACTGGGGCATAACTGAAACCTCTCCTGACAAATTAAGCTTTAATAGTAATGGCAAAAAAGGACAACGAAGCCTTTGTCATAGCAGCAGAGCAGTTCTGCTTTTGCTGCTGCCTACCTGGGGCTGTGGGACTGTCCCTAGTGCTGTTCCGTCTTACAGGACATGAGCGTTGCTGTTCCTGGACTTATGAACAGTATCCCATAAAATAGAGTCTCCATCGGGAAGTTAATTACAGCTTTGACTTCACTGCTTCTCACTTACCACTCTTTGAGGTCTTGAGATTTTGCAAGTAGCAGCAAATCAGTGGTTCTGTATCACGCTATTTTTCTTGATGGCCAGTAGTAGAAAAGTCAAAGTATTTAGCAAGGATTCCATTTACTATGAGGTTTTTTGGAAAAGTGAAACCAGAAACTGGTGACAGAAGAAATGCAGTAATTAGGAGAGTAAGTTTTTCTTGGTGATGTCATTATAATCACTATGTGCTTATTTTTATTCTTGGTGATATTGTGAAGCATAATGGATGGGTGATTATGAAAAAAGGGCAATGTTACACATGCGAAACCATTTCTTTCCATATGATTTTGTCTCCAACCTTTATCTTTTGGATAGTAAGGCTTCTTAGTTTTTCACTTAGTGTCTTATATGGTCTCAGGCAATACTGTCTATGTTTATCTTTGGAGTTTGCTGTCAGGACTTTCCAGGTGGTTTACGTCCATATGTCATCCTTTCATCCTAGGTTCAATATTTTCAGACAGGGCAAACTAGCAATAAACCAGACCATAACAAGAGTCACAAATACACACTGGTGTTTGCTGGCCAAAGGAGGTGGGAGTTTTGTCAGAAGTTGTCTCATGCTAACATTTAAACCAAGCCAGGTACCCATCTGAGAAAAAAGATTTATGAAATGTCTGATGCCGTTCAGAACAGGCGTTACATAACACACTAGACCTCACTTCTGCCAAAACAAAATGAATATCTTTACTCAACTGGTTTTAATTTTATCCACAGCTGTATTGCTTCCACACATCAGCATTAGGAAAACTGTTTAAAAGCAGTAGAAAACATAACAAAATAAGACTCCTGCAAGTGTACTTAGTGGCTGATTGCATGAAATACACACTTCACAGGAAAGATCTTGCAAGGTGCGGTTCCCACAAGCCTGCTGAGGGCTCTGTCTGTTTTGTGTGCTGGCTTTGTGTTGCTGCAAAGCTGAGAACCGTCACTGCTGCGTGTTCAGAAAGAGCTCAAGTGATGAAACCAGAACTTTCCCCGAACTTCCCAAGGCCTATAGCATGATTTCAGTGGAGAAGGCAGCTCACAGTAGGCTTCTTACAGTTCTGTATTTTTTCATGAGAGCCCATGACACTAGTACTGGTCTTTACCAAGGATTTTGAGCTTGCTGGTCTGCGTTTTTTGGTGAATTCTGATCAGTTTGCATTATTTGGGGGATACAAAAGTGCAAAAGTTGCGGGAAGAAAATCCCTGCTTGCTGTCCTGGCATCACCACTTAAGCGTAGCATATGAGATACTCTGCTCTTTCTTAGCGGGCATTTTGAAGTGTTTCTGAAGGTTTTCTGGTTACAGGAGTAATTAAGGTTTGGAGTTAGTGTTGCAAAAAGGTCTGTTGTGGTACTGAGGAGTAAGGTGTGTTTTAAAGTGTGGGAAAACAAGTGAATTCAGTGAATTACTGGCAGGAGGTTCTTTACGAAGTTCTGCTCCCCTGTGTAGAGCCAGAAGGCCATGGGTTTAGAGCGGTTCTGGCAGCGTAAGGCAGAGCAGGCTCTGACTTCTCTGTACAGAGAGCAGCGCTGAGAGGCTTTAGTATGAGTTTCACACTTCAAAACCATGCCTTTGTGTTTTGGTGCTGCCTGGTGGGACAGATTTGCAGCCTGAGCGAAAAAGAGCATGGGAACTTAGAAAGACACTGCAAGATGTTTCTCTACAAAGTCTTTGAATCTTACATCGTAAGACGTATACTTTGTTAGAACGTGGTGCCCTGACCAAGTCTGGCAAAGCACGAACGTGTTTGCTTTCTGAGTAATTTGCCCTAATGACTTTGAACCCTTTTGACAAACAACAGTAATATTGTTAGCGGGCTCTGGCAGAAAGCTTATCCACTGCTCTCCATCAGATGCCTGCACAGATCGTTGCATTCTGCAAGCATTATTTTGAAGGAATGCATGCTGTTCGGGTTTTGCCACCCTTTCCCCTGGTTCACTCTCTTCTGTGTTTTCTGCTAAGTTCATTTCACATTAGATTGCTCTGTCCAAGGATTTTTAGTTCTCGTTTATGTTGGAACCTTGGTTATATGAGCTTTGGTTGAGCCAAGCATTTGGTGGAATTACTTCTTGCATCCTTTTATTTGTCTAACTGCATGAAGAAGTTATGGCAATGTATACACACCTTCCGGTCACGAGGTCATGCCTTGGAAGAGTTGAAGAAAACCAGCGCCAGCTAATTCTGGGAAGGGTAGCCACGTGTGAAAATTTCTGCAACATCACTGGTGTCACTTAAAGGCAGTGGCTACTTTCAGTGCTGTGGGAACCACGCGTTCCCACAGTTGCAATGGTTGGGACCATGGTCACCTTCGGTATAGTCAGCTCACACCTGAACCTGCCCGTAGCTAAGAAGTCATGTGTGTGCATACTGTATCTTATTATTATAATGTATAATTCTAAGATGAGCTGCAGCCTTTACTTGTTCATTTTATATTTGAAGTTCAGGCTGTCTGAGTGCAAGATTAAATGTTCCATCTCTTGTATTTGCCAATTGCCGGCAAAATGTTGTTGTCGGGGACATTTTGTAGTTCAGGTTTCATTCAGTTCCATACAAGTATGTAATCAGATAACCAAAAGCAACAATGAAATGGATTATTTTGTGCATGTGTCTATTCAGCCTGTATTCATACTCCTTACACATCATAGCACCTGAAGCTTTTCAAGGGAGCTGAATGATCCCATCCTGGAGCATTCATCAGTCAAGGAAAAATGATGGAGCTGTTTTAAATCTACCTCATGGTAATTGACACAAAAGAGATGAAGCTGATGAAGACTGGCACTGCTGTGAAGGGCGACTAGGGAGAAATCAATAGGATGCCATGGACAGCTGCCTGCTGACGTGGATTGCCCTGCTAGCAGTAGTTTGAAACCCCAAAGAGAAAAATGCTGGCTACAGTTCTCTGAGGATCACTGTTTCTAAGGAGTTTTGGGCTTAGTTTTCAAATACATGCCCAGCTGCACTTACGGGTTGCACATCTGTGGGACTCTGTTACCTACAGACAGACAGTCTGTCTCCATGACCTCTGGTACCTCCAGCTGTTCCTGAAGCATTTGAAAACTGTGAATTATTTCTCAGCTAACTTTGTGCGAGTTTTGTTTTGTTTTTTCAATTCTGCAGTGGGCCTCTTCTGGGATAATGGGTGGGTTCCAAACCACAATCCTCAAAATGATTTTTATCCTACTGTCTGTAATCATGATAACTAACTCACACCCAGAGGGAATGTCTGTATTCTCAATTTTGGTGGAGTTTTTGTTGGCTTGCTTTGTGATTTTGTTTGTTTATTTTTGATAATGACTATCTAGCTAAAAAATCCCCACAACCCTAAACCGAAACAACGGTAAAACCCAGAATAGGATCAGAGATGAGGCAGACAAGAGCTAAAGTGATCTAGCATCAGAGGTTGTCCTTTTTGGATACATTTGAGCTCCTCTGAAATCAAATGTCAGGGACATATAAAGTCAAAAGGAAGCTCGTCACAGTTATTATCTGCATGAACATGAAATACCCTGTGAATCACAGGAGTGAAATAGTCATGAACTCTGTACTCACACATTTTGTCTTGTTTTGTAAATATCAAATAGCAGCAACTTGAACAAATCCTCTTTTTGAGCTAGGAACTCAGAAGGCATGAGCAACATTCTGAGATTTAGTGCTTTATGTAAACACGGCGAGACCAAGAACAGTAGGGAGAAAAATTAAAATATTCCAAGGCATGCAACTGGGTGATTCAGTAACCCTCACTCAGAGAGGCATTTCACTCAGTGGGACTTAACTTGATGTGCTCGGCAGGCTGGCTGTGAGCTGGCTCCCCCCCACCCCAGCCCACCCCAACGCCATTTCCATGCATAGCTGGCCTGGTAGGTGTAAAAATAGCCAGGCAGCGCCTGAATTGGAAATGGGCACCGACGGCTGCCCGCAGTTGCTGGGGTTTCGGGTTCTCTGTGACACAGGACAGCTCAGGGAAAGCAGCCTGGACTGAGCGGCCGAGGAGTGGAGCACAGGCGGGATCCTCCTCCAGGATCTTCCTTCGGGAGCGCTGGGGCGATCCCACTTGTAGGAGTTAGCAGCAGAACTGATATGGGCAATGCACCGATTTGCCAGTTGTGTCATTCAGATAAGGGCTTAAGAACACAAGGAAACATACAGGATTTGGATAGAACCCCTGACTATTATGGATGCAGCAGTGAAGAAAGTAAAGATCCTGAAGCTCTGGTAAGTCTTGGCTGAAGAAAACAGGAATCAAAGGGACAAATTAAGATGAGGATTGTGCATTTCAATTTGAAAAAGATCTCTTTGCTTAGCCTGGACCTTCCTTGATAACTTGCAATATTGAGAGATCTGCTAAACGTGTCCCCGTTCAAGCTTTGCTTTCGCTATTGAGATCGTGATTAAAAAGCAGCTGTCACTAAGCTGTGCAATCACTTTAAAATGTTGTCAGCTACCGAAAGGTTTAGGTAGATGGAGAGAGAACACTTGTCAGTGAAATGAGTCTGTCAGATGAATGGGTGTAATCAATAACCTGAGTTTACACGACTGCTATAAACGATCCTGCATCAATCATTCACAACACTTGAACTCAGTAACTTTTAGTAAAGCTGTTGTCTGTCCAGTACACGACATTATTTTCTGTGTTTGCAGCAGAGACAGAGCCCCACAGATCTGTATGCAGATGAGGGTACAGTGAGTAGGACCAGGCACGTGCAAGGGGGTCACACTGATGGCCACCGGACTGCGGAGCCTGGTGTGCAGTATGTGATTACAACAGTAACGTCAGCATTTGGGCGGCAAACCAGAAGAAAATTATTGAGGTGAATGCTTGTGTAATGTCTATGGCAAATGAAGTGCCTCCTTATTCTTTTTTTTTTTCTTTCTTTTTCCTGTGTTTGGGCAATTCATTATTAAATGGTTATTCCATTCAAAATGGGCAGTGAAAGGAGGCAGTGTCAAAACTACGGGCAGAACAGGAAGATTGGAAAACCTTTTATGTCAATATATCCAAATACCATGTTCTCTGGAATAAAATTGTTCTCAGGTCAGCTTCATGCATTGCCCTTGCATGAGTAACTGCAATGCATTATAGGAAATGTAGTTGAGATGAGTTACAGTGTATGGAAGGGAAGAGGAGAACAGAGACACTCCCAGCGGCAGCTCACAAGAAGTTCCACTTTGTCCTAGAAAAGAATTCTGATGCTGTCTTGATTTTCTGGTAGGAAATTTTTTTGGCTGAGATTTTCTGACCACTTTTACTGCTTATTTCACTGACAACACAGCTGGACCAGTTCTTCAGAAATAAAACTTTCTTTGAGCTAAAACATGAAATTAAAAACTCAAAGAAATAGTGCAGACAATTTTTTTTTTTCTCCCACCAAGTGGTTTTTGGTTGAATTAAGGAATAAGCTGCAGCATTTCTGATGGGAAACGTGAAGTCAGGGGGAGGGATGATGCAAGCACAGGTCTTTTAGGAGGCAGGAATGAGCCAAATCGAGCAGCATATGATCTTTGAGAAGCTTTTATGTGGTTGTTTGGGCTTTTTTTCTGGATACTTTTCAGTCAGCCTTCAGAGCTTTTCACAGCAGGCAGAGATCGGGCACTTTGGTAACATCTTTGAATCATTTAATCATAAGATCTTGGCTTTATACGGCTCTGGTAGGGACCGACAGGCTTGCTTTAGAATATCTGTCTTGATCCAGATGTAACAGTGCTCGGAGGAATACAAAGGAAAAGTGCTGTATTTCCCTGAAAATGTGTACAGCCTCTGATTGTATTTATTATGATGATTCCTTGAAAACAGGAAAAAATGAAAGGTGTCTGTAAATTAGAAACATTAGTGAAGTTTTGTGCTGAAGGGAGGAACTTTATATTGGTTTTTTTTCAGACAGGAATATAGCATCCAGCAGAATACTTTTAGCTCTACATTTCCTGTGCTTTTACACAGTGGCAGCTGTGCTTACTGTCTCGGCTCATTAAAAAGTGTGCCACGTCCAGCTCAATGTGCTGACTCCGTCGATCTTATTTCAGATATAAGGTTCAGAATAATTCAGTTGCTATTCAGCCAACTCAAATGGCAAAATTGCTTTGCATAATCTACTCTTTTCTAAACTAACATCAAATACAGTGTGCTGCTTCAGGTCCATCTTGCTGCAGAAATGAGGAGTGTGTTGGTTTGACTATCCTGAGTTGTCTATATGATGCCAAATAACTTTCTGAAATAGGGAGTCAGATTTTGATACTCAGTCCATACTTGAAATAAGAGCAGCATTAAAAAAAAACATTTCCTAATCCTATATCATAGATTTAATTATGGGCTTTTTTGGTTTTGATGTGCTGAAACAAAGACCCCTCAGCTGACAAAACACTGGGGTTTGTTGCATTAACTGTACATTAGTCTCTGTCTTTACTTGGACATTTAATTATCTTCATATTTGCTCTTGGAAGTGTGTGATCCAGTCTTGCTCCATAGTGCTGGATCGGGCTGTATTTCAGCCTGCTCTCGGAGTTTCAGGGCAGGATCATTCCAAACTGCTCTTCCATCGTTCTAAGGAGGAGTTTTCCCTCCCTCCTCAAGGGGATGGATTTGGCTATGTGGACTTTCATGTCATTGTGCAAGACGGTGGGAGAGTCAATGTGGGGAGCTGACTGTGAGGCAGTGATGCTGCCCAGAGCTGAACCGTTTGAAAACTGGGATTGCAGGAGGTTTGTTTTGCAGGTAGCATTGAGCTGGGAATTCAGGGGAGACCATGAAGGCCTGGTATCACGACCAATATACAAATAGGAAATTTTACAGTTAATGAAGAGAAGGGGTTTGTGTGGCTTAGATATGCTTCAAGGATAACTCCCCAGTTGATCGAGGATAAATTAATGTGAAGAGAGGAAAGGAAATGATCTGTGCAGGCTATGATGCTATTTGCATGAATCCTAAAATACTCTCCTAAATGAAACCTGGTTTCTTTCCACAATGGACAAAGTTAAAAATTCTTCATTTACCACTTGGATATCCATTTTACCTTTCTGTACAAGTAAGGTCTTTACAATGAGTCTTGCCAGCAGAGCTGGCATTGAAATAGAAACTTCTGAATTTCAGTAACACCGATTTTGTTTGCAGCTATTTTAATCCATCTCAAAGGAACATGAAATCATATTTTTCTGTTTATAGTACCAGTAAGGGTGAGTGAATGGGCAATCGGTTAATGGGGTTTAGGTAAGGAAAGCTGTTTGGTTCTTTAGGACTGGTGGTGTTAGCACTTTTCTTTTATTAGAAATACGGTAAGACAAGGGATGAAAAATTAACGGGAGTGATAGAATTATCTGTCAACAGCCTGTCATAAACTTCACTTACAGGCTAGATTTTTGTTAAGGCTAAATATTATTCTGGCAGATATGCTTGGAATGGCACCCTAATTCTTTCTAGAGGTGTCCTAGCATTGTTACCTCTCTATTTAGGAACATCATTAGGAACGGAAACTGCTGCGGAAACCATTGAAATGCCTGCCAAGTTCTGAAGTAGATACTAACACTTCAAAATCTCAGTATATGGTGTTCAGATGATCCTAAATAGTTTTCCTTTCTTTAAGATTATTTAATTCCTTTAGTGGAAATTTTGGTTCCCTATCAGTGTTTAAGAGACTTCAGTAATTGTGTGTGTCACATAGAGCCTAAGACTTATCCTGTGGTTCATTTGAACAGATCCTGACTCCTTGTGGTTTCAGGAAATGACTAAATGATACTTTCACTCACATTCCAGCACAATTTTCCCATTAAACAATAGGATTTTCAGTTTCTATTTTTGGAGTAGTTTAGAAGTCTTTGTAAAAGATGTGAAGATTTTTTTCTAGCTTTTAGTATTACTCAACACTGTGGTAAAAGCTTCCATTCTTTAAGCCCAAATCCTTTGCATTTTGGTTCGGTTTTTTTGCTCTTTTGGGGTTTTTCCCCCCCTTTCTCTTTTTAAATCCAGGCTATGTTTTCTAGGTGCTTTTGAGACTTTATTTTTTTAGATTCACATGGATGAGTATAATTCAGACTTGCACACATTGTTTCCAAGCTGGGACTTACACCAAAGTGTTTGTTTTTGAGAACATGAATAGCCCAGTGGGATGCTGGGGGATTGCACATGCCTGGAGTTCTGCATTAGAACCCTGCAATTGAAGTGACTTTATATTTTGAAATCAGTAGGGATCAAAATAACTTCTATCATTTCAAATACTCTGTTTGGAAGGAACATGCAGCTGGGCAAAAGACTTTTATTCTATTCTTTTTCATAGCAAACAATGCAGTTTTGCCTCCGTTCTCACAAATCCTTCATTGACATAGTAGAAGTCAGCTGGCAGCGAGTCCAGTATGTCAAATTAACGAATGTAGTGGGAGGACTCCTACAGATGTCTGTGGCAGCAAAGTATCATAAAGGGTTTATAGAAGACATTTGCTTCTTGGCTAAAGCGAGGGTAGATTTTACATTCGTTTTTCTTCCTCTTTTGCTGCTGCTGTATTTGCTAATATTGGCCCAAATTCAGGAACACAGTTAAGCACATATTTTAACCCATTCTTTAGCAAATGTAAGCCTGCTTAATTTGAGATCAATTGAACCTAAAGATGTGGTCAAAACTAAGCGTATTTTGAAGTGTTTTGCCAAATGTAGCTCTTTATTCTTCTCCTGGTTAAAAGTAAAGCAAACCTAATTAGGCATCTGTACATTCCAGTGGAAAGAAAAGGGGGGCTGGTGTCCTGCAAGCTCTGCGATTTCAGTTGGAAAAATAGTCAATGGTGTCAAAATATACCAACCAAATTGGGAATTTTCCCATCAGTATCAAAAGATAGAATAGTTGAAGTCTGGCTTTGCCATTAGTCAAAATCAGAAGGGCCCATAAGCGTGTAACAACTTCCAGTTGTGTCTGGAGCAGTCCTGTAGCAGGAACTGGTATTCGTATAAAGCTGTTAGCGAGGCATAATTGTCTCCTCCTTATGTTACTCAAAAATATGTTTGTTGGGGCAGGGTAACAGCAATAAAAAATAGCAATAAGAAACCTCTACCAAACTGACGTATGTTAATATTAAAATCACTGGAAGTAGTCTTTCAGCTCAACAGTTAGTAAAATACATTGGCATTACAATACATTTGTTAGTTTATAACGTACATATGTCATAATGCATCCCTCAACCTAGTTTTATTTTCTTTACTTCTTTTTTGCGATGGCTCTTTCCATCTCCAGTCAGACCAATGAAATTCATTCCTCAGGGACGCTCTAAGTCTTGAATATTGGAACACACTGTGTCTCCTTTGGTTGCAGCCTCTTTGTTTAAGATAACGTGTTAGACACTGGTCTGGAAAAAGCTACCATACTGATGATAGCTAGTTAGAACAGATGGTTTCTGAAATCAGAGAACAACCAAGCCAGTCAGGACAAAATTTAGTGGTCATCTCAAGGGTAGGAGCATAAATCAACACTCTAGAAAGTACGACATAATAAATCATTATGGGAACACCTTTACATCCCTGTCGTTTCCACCCCTGCGTCTTTTAAGTACTGAATAACATCAAGAAACCCCTAAAAGCTGAGTATAGATTATGCAACTCCCCTTCTGGAGTGAGCTGAGTTCTGAACTCCAGACTTTACCTGAATAGATACTGGCATAATAGATACACTCTTTAATACACATACAAACCAAAAATGTTAAATTAAGATGTAAAACTACTATTTGCTTATTAGACATCATTTTGGAATTCTGGTTTGCTGTCATTTGGTTAATAAACCGTGTTTAACAGATAGAATTGCTCAGTAGGCCTTGTTGCTAGCCTCTCTTCTGCCCTGGAGATAAGTACTCCCTGATTATGGACAGCCTGGGAGCATTCACCTTCTTTGGAGCGGGAAAGAAATCAAAGGCAACCTGCAAGAATAATTTGACTATAGAAGGGATATCAAGCAAGTATTGGAATGCTTTGGATAACATTATGAAACCTGAAGCCTCCTGCTCCCCCAATCTTTCCTTCTTATGTGTGAAGCTGGTTTTCAACAGCGAATTTGAATATGTGGAGAAATTCCTATGAGCTTGGTTCACAATTTATTTTTGCACTGCTGTAAAATACCTGTGTGATAAGTGCTGTGGTGTGCTATGAGACAGGAGAGGCAACCAGAGCGAGGACACAGGAACCAGAAGGGAACATTTCCAACTATTTGAATAAAATGCTTGTTTCCGTGTATGATTTAATTACTGACATTCCCTGACCTATATGTTTCAAATTCAGGCAATGTTCCGGCATTGCAATTAGCAAAAAAGAAGTTGAATCCACAACCTCTCAGTCTTTAAAAAAACCCAACCATATATTTGCTTGATTTCTTAAATTTTCTTATGTCATGTCTGACAACTAGGTACTTAGAACGCTTTTGTGTTCTGCTGTGAGTGTAATTAAGGTTATAGTGATTTGTTTCACATTGTAGTTTGTTTCTAGTGCTGTGAAAATTCTCATTCCTGGCTGAAATTACTTATCCTCAGTCAAAAGTTAATAAGGACAGGAGCTTTTTATAAGGTTCAGTAATATTCCTCACAGATCTATAGCATGTATTGGAATTGCATTCTTGGTTGAACTCATCATGTTCCTGTGGTTGCTGGTGGCTGCTTAGATTATACTCTCCTCTTGTAAACCTTTCTTTTCCTTCTTGGTGGAGTACTTGCTTTTGAGCACATCTGCATATGTGTGTAAAACTACTAAAAAAAGAAAGCCTCAGGGGTGTGTGCATAGGAAGAGATGACATAAGTATCGTATGGTGCAGCGGACTGTGGCTCCGTGGTTTTCTCTTCTTTTTTGTGCAGAAAGTATCTTCAAATGACAGTTTGTTGACAGTTTGTCTTCACTAGTTGACAAACTAGTGAAGTCCAATATGCCAGCTTCTGTGCCACTGAAATGTGCCACAAATTGAACTAAAAATCTACATGCAAGGAAACAAAATATTTCAGGAGATGACTGAGTCAACTGGAAAAGCCCATGCGGTTTCCTAGCACGGTAAGACTACAGAAAACTGCTGCTGTTGACTACTGAGACAATTTTGTCAAAATGGATTTGAATTTGTACTGTGCTAAAGTGAGGAAATTGCTGAGACAGTAGTACTGACAAAAATGCTTGTTCAAGACCTTGAAAGAATGGGGAAAAGGAGAAACTACCGATGACCTACTGAAAAAATTAGAGCTCACAAACAAAACCAGGAAGGAAAATACAGGTCTGAGCGCTCCTGACTTCAAAGCTTTAAAAAGAGTGCTGAATTTATTGAGCATTTCATGGGAGCACCGCCTGGTTTTTGGATGTGAATTTGTACGTGAAGCAGCTGAATTGCTGCTTCATGTCTTTTAATTGTGTGTTTAAATTTGATATAAAGGAGAACATCATGGAAGTCTGCAAGAAGTATTTAGAAATAGGAGAGGCCAGACTATGAAGGGACGGGTGCAATAATATTCATCTGAGATTGGTACGTCTTACAGTGAGACAATTCATAAAAACCCAAAGACCATGCAGACCAGGATTTTCAAAGGCACCTAATAAAGCCTCGAGCCCTCATTGTGTTTCACAGGGATTTTAGCAGTTTCGTTCCTCTTCTGTTCGCAGTCAAGCACTGTCATTTCAGAGTGAGAACATACACAGCAAGAGACGCTTCTGGAATAAATGTGCGTGTACAGAGAGTTGATCTTGAAGAGTTAATTCACAATAACTCTTCGTGTAGACAAGAAGTTCATATTCTGCGTTGTGATCGATATTTGGGTGTACGTAATGTGTCTGGAGGTGATGTGCATTGCAGTAATTTCATTTTGAGATAACAAAAGTATGAATCAAGGAAATGAGAATCTGTTTTGAAAGTGCTGCTTGCATCTTCTTAGCCAGAAACAAATGGAATATAGTTGTATGGCCCTAGCTACAAGCTGAGCTTCCAACAGTCATTGAGACTGTAACATTTTTAGCCTGTGTGCAAGAAAATAAAGCGATGATTGATTCATTCCTAATAAAGCAGAAATTGTAGATGTTTGTTGCACCATTCTTGCTTAACCTGTTAAAAGTATAAAACCAGATGATTGCAGTTTTGGCATGGTAAATTAGTGCAGAGATAGTAAAGTGTGGCAAAAAATGGGGAAAAAGAAGGTAAGATGTGTGTCCTATTGAGGGCAAAGATGCTTTTCTCATTAATTTCAGGAGTATCTGGATTTACCCCTCGTGCTCACATATTTGTTCTCAGTTAATATTTTTACCTAGACAGTTGATTTCTCAAGACATTTAAAGACAATTTGGCGTCTTTATGCACCCACACGCATCACAGGAGACAGCGCGGTGCTAACAGCCATCCTTCCATCTGAAAAGGGGTCTCTTTCAAGTACCTGTCAGAACAGGCTTCAGCCCAGTGCTCGTCTGAAGCCTGGAGCTGTAAAAGGGTTCTGTCAATGTGAATTCCTGTGCTACCTTCTCCTTCACCCCCATTTAGAGGGATGGTCTGTTCTCTTTGCAGTAGAAGATATGGGAAATGTGCTGAAGTTTGCTGAAAGGAATTTGAAAGGAAATATTTTTGCCTTGGTATGTAGCGCAGTTGTAAGAAGAATCGTTGTGATGACATCCATCTGTTGCAGATTAAAATAGGTTGGAATCGGGGATTGTGAAGTGAGTTAGTACAGCGTGATAAGTCGAGTGACCAAAATAAATGCTTTGGAATGGATTGGGGGACTGAAAGACATTGCTCTGTCGATCAGTATTAGTAAGCAGAAAGTGGGAGGCCTTTCGGATATTCTCACAATGTGAAAGAATGATTTTCACCCTGTGTTTCTGAGAGGGAGGTGAAATTAGAAACATGCTGAGCTGGAGGTGTTTCAGTGGAACACCAAGTACTAGTCCAACGGTGTCCTGTATGTCTGTAACTGCCTCCTCACAAAACAGGCTTTTACAGTTATTTATCTGCTTTTTGAAGCTCACTCCTTCTCTATTTATTTATTTTAAGTATGAAAATTGTTGCTACCTCTGTGTGCATTCCCAAATGCTTATTCTGTTTAATCACGACTTCTATCGCACAACTTGGGTTTTTTTCTCCTGGTATCTGCTATTGCATTAGGAGCCAACTTACCTGTGTGCAGGTTCTCACCTGGATGAACTTCAAAGTACAGGCTGCTTTCAAATAGCCAATATAATTTCATGTCATAGGCATAGATAAAGGCAGGAGGGCTGACACATTTCACACTCCCTTGCTTAACAGGACATCCCACAGCCTAGCTGAAAAATGAACATGAGGGTTAGGTTCGTTTTTTTTTAATCGTATAAATACTAATGGGGCTTGAAATGTGAACAAATGAATGCAGGAGTGAGTGTGTCTACAGCACGATCCTGGATTTAGATCCTCAGGCTTGAGTCCTTCATGTGCTTTGTTCTATGGTTAGCCACATGTGCAGTGCTGCCCCATTTTAGGGGGCTTTTTTGGTTTTGCTTTAGCACTTCTGTGTTGCAGGTGATAAAATACAGCCATAGGAATTGTTTGCTCTTGGATATTGTTTTTTCTCCGGGGTGTACGTCTGTGTTAAGCTAGTTTGTGTGCAGGAGTATGAATTGTAGTCAAGTAACTTTTTCTGCCAAGTACAAATCCAAAGCCAGCGTATGTTTTCCTAGTAGTAGAGACAGTAACAGGATTGGTCAATTATTTTGCGGAGTTTTGAGTGTGTGTATATATATAAAACCCAAGAAAACTATGGCTAGCAAGTTGATGCATTTGTTTTTTTCTTGTTGCTAGTATCAGTTACTATGACCTTTTCCTTTGGTTCTTGCTAAACAGCAATTACTTGCTCAATTGGACAGGTCTGCTGTTCTCTTGTGCCAGAATTGCCTTCTTTAAGTATGTGCGTACTAATTAATGCAGATATAATGTAAAGTCGTTTTCTTCACAATTTTATTCTTCCACAGCATAAACGGTGGAAACGTTTCACTGAGGATGAAGTTGTGCTCTCTTTTAAGCAGGAGCTAACCAGATTTTTTTTTTCTTACTATCTTTTTCAGTCTGACAGCAATGCAAGCTTTCTCCGAGCTGCCCGAGCTGGCAATCTGGACAAAGTAGTGGAATACCTGAAAAGTGGAATAGACATCAACACATGTAATCAGGTAAGATATTTGAAGTTTGCAAGAGCTTGTTGCAAGAACCCCACCTAAAAACCTCATTTTTTCAGGCTAGATTCACCTCAAGCTATGTTTTCAGTCTTGTTCTACAGGAAGCTGATAACGTCTATAAAACCATGCTGCTGTTAATAAAGCTTTGTGTAAGCCTTTTTGGCTTTTCTTTCTCGCCAGCGTCCTGCAGGTATGGACATATGTTAGTGAAGTACCTATAATCAAAACTTAAGGTACGCTTTGGCAGTCGAACACTAATGACCTGCTGTTGTGAAGTTCCAGTTCTGATGGAAACAGTGAGCACTAAATACAGTTGTATACTTCACAACAGTCAAGTTATACAAGAAGAAAAAAGTTCTAGTTGAGGAAGTTATTACGTAGTGTTCTTTAGATACATGTAAGTCCTACGGTAAAATATTCCTGGATATCCGGTTGAAGGTTCTTGGTAAATTTGGTTGGTTTCTTTGTAGAAAGCTACAGTTTAGATGTCCTGAGGCATCTGTGTTCAGCCAAACCCACCTCACTCCATGTCTGATTCACCAAGAGCAAGAGCAAATCCGACTCGAAATGTGCCCTCACATAGTAGAAAGGGCACTGAGTAGTCTGGGCATTATAGAACTGTGATATAGTCCTTTATCACACTGAAGGCAGTATGGGCAGCGAGCAGATTTTCCTTCACCATCCCACATGAAGCACCCAATCCCCTGTGACCTGAGGTGCGGAAGTCTGAGGTTTCCCTTGCTTTTTTTGGGAGACCTCAGCCAGTAAGTAAACATTCAATGGGTGGTATTTTTAGCTGACCAGCTAACTTGTGTCCAAGCAGATTAAAATCTTGTAGCTCATTTCTGTTAGCAATGCAATTCTGATTACCTTCAGATGGTTAGAGAGCAGCTGTGGTTTTCTGCCTTGGTCCAGAAAACAGTAAACTTTTAGCTTTTAGCTCTGGTCACTCTTGTCTATAATGTGAATTGTTTTACATATTATTATAAAAAGGCACTCAAATTTTCTGCTTAAAATCCTACTTCCCCTTTCAGGGAAGTTATTACTGCTGTAGAAGTACACTTTTAAAGTTTCACCATCGGTATGACTGTAATGTGAAAGACTGTTTTAGCTTGGCTCTCCTGTAAGTCTTTCATATAAATCCAATTACTTTCACTTCATAGCCTAGGGACTTACATTTGTGACACTTATTTAAGTGACTAGTACCATCAAATTTAATAGGACTATAACTGTGACATAAAGTAAATATGCAAGTAGGTGTCTGCATCAGTCCTGGAAAGTGTCTTGACATTCTAGGGAAATCAAAGGCATTTCTTCGATGGGGGATTTGAAAGTTCAGGCTTTATGGTGTCCAACTTTCCCGTAATTCTTAGGCAGATTTAATCAAAATGACCACTAACTGGACAGTGGCTACTTGTTCAATTTGAAAACTACACTAAAGTCCTAATTAATTTAATTTAAGTATGCAGCTAAGTGCTGGTCTGAAGAAGGCTGTTTTCCTGAACTGGAGCTTGATACGATCCAAATGTTATCTATACCACCAAGAAAGCCTCCATAAAAATCCTTGCTCCTTTTCTGACACATGCTGGCATTCAGACTGGAAAAATGTCCACACTAATTAAGAACCTCACAATTGTGGCCACTATTTATTTTTGTAAAAAAAAGTAGGAGGAATAATAAGAAATGAAATAATCTAAAATATTTTGGGACATTACTTTCCTTGCCGAAGAAAGACTGCAGATGATAAAAGTAGGCATATGTCAAATGGAAGCTAGGACACAAAAGTGAGAGCGGCTCTGTTGTCTGTGCCAAGGAATTTAATGATGAGCAGGATAAGAACTGGGGCTTTCCATGTGCTACTTATTGAAAACATATAGAAAGAATCTTCTCTTAATATCTAGAAGACGGTTTCCATTAAAAGACGTACTGTCAAGAAAAAGCTTGCTGAGTTATATGGGACATAACCTGGCAATCTTCAAGTTCCCCAGTTAGGAGAAAGTAAATCTAGACTTAAGTTCTTATATTCAAATAGATCCAGCAAATTTAGTTTTCCCAAAATTAGACAAGTCCAATTGTGTTTTGAAACAGAATTGGGAATCCAAAAGGCAATGTAAAGTAATGTTGCCCCATCTTGTCTTTGGAGGCTTGTCAGTTTTCATGGTGATAGAGTTACTTTTCTTGGAAGGCAAAATTTGATGGTGGTTGTTTTGAAGAAGCTTCTGTATTCACAAGGAATGTATGTGAAGTCTGGTACCTTGAACAGAACGGGATTCAAATATCAAGTAGTTGGGGGGGGGGCCTCCAGCTCCAGGGCTCGTTAAAACTTAGATTTGTTTGGCTTTTGCTCTCCTTTTGTTGGCATCTCTATAATTTGATTGGTGTCTTTATGGCTTCAGTTACAGAGCACTGACTATTAATTACTCCCTCATTTAGTCCAGATGGAAAGCAACGAACCCTCCCAGCAGCGCTAACTATAGACCACAGTGGCACTGTAGCTGTAATGAGGTCGACAGCATCACATGTTGATGTCACGCTGTAGGTTAATTCATTTTCATGAAATCATAGGCTATAAAGCAACATAAAGGGAGAATTTTAGTAATCTGAAATTGTTTTTCTCTTCTCAACCGTCCACTTAACTACTTTGTGATATTTTTGGGAAAAACTTCAACAAAACTTCAGACTTGAGAAGTCTCTAATGTGCCCTTTCCCAAATCCTTCTTGAAAAGAGGTTAACCACGTGCACTTTTTACTTCCCCAAGAGGTTTATTCAGAGGAGAGAATTTGCAGCAACCATAGAATGACATCTGTTAAAAAGAAGGAGAAAAGTATTTGACTTGAACAAAACGATGATACTGCTTTTTACTCTCAGCCTCTACTGGTGAGTGCAGATGCCTTCTTAACTCTGGCAAAACCCGTAAAGGAGTTAGCACGACTGTGCAGTAAGTCACTCTAGCTTTTTAATTTTTGCTGTGTTTGTAACTTCTGCTTTACTGTCGGCCTGCTAGCGTATACACAAGCCTGTTGACACAGCATCAGTGGAAGGAACTTGGTATAAGTGGATGCTTCATGCTTCAAGAGAATGTCAGAACATTAAAAGAATTAGATTTTTGTGTTGTTTTTTTCTTGCTGACTGTCACATGCTTTTTCTGTAAGTTGCTTAAGTGCCATTCTAACCTTGTGTGGCAAAGGCAAGAGCAATTAGAAACTGAAACATTGGCAGATCTCCCTGGAAAGTATTGCATCCCAGCTTCCGTCAGAGATGACAAGAGTTATAAGGGGTCTGACTCTTAGTGTAAAGGAAAGTAGAGGGTTAATTTTGTTAACTCTGGGGCTGCATTTTGTCTTATTAATAAGTCAATACCTCTACAGAAGAAGCAATTCTGGCCTTGCCCTGGCTTGGTGGTCATGCTTCCATGCTGTGCTCTCTCCTGCGCTGGCAGAAGCACGTGTACAGCAGCCTCACACCAAATATTGGAGGGACCTGATCTGCAGAATGGTGGTTGGAGATAGGAATGAGGAGAGGACAGGAGAAGCAGAAGCACTTCTGGTAGCAGTGCTGACTTAGCTGATTTAAAGATGTTCTTTGAACATCTTGGCAGAGCATCGGATCAGGTTGATCTGATGCTCTGCCAAGAAGTGCCTTTCCCTGGGGTCAGCTTGCTTTGGCACACCAGGGTTCGGCAGAAATAGCATAAGCCATTATTGCTGTTGGACGTAACAGCAATCTGGGCGGTGTCCCACAAGGAGTAAATGGCACAGCAGGATTGGCGCTGAACTGGGCAGCAGCTGACAGACATCCATTCCATGAGGATCACTCCATGAGGGACCTGAAGGAGCATGTGAGACTTAGTGCCTGTCTTATGGAGAAAAAGTCACTGACTTTCCATTGGCTTAGAAAAGGCTGGTGGTTTCTATGACGTACAAGAAATCTGTGGGCTTTTCTGGTGTGGAGAAAATATGTAGGGTGACAAAAGGTGTGTGAGCAGTAGTAGGGTGTGGGCACACTTGTAGCACTCCACAGAGTACAGAATGTTGACATCTCTAGCTCGGTGGTGGAAGAGAAAAAGAACTGAGGGAATCAGGCTCTGCAGGGAAGCACTTGAAAAACCAAGCTTGGAAGGCTTAGTATTATGTTCTTTTATGAGGCTAGAATAACAAATGAGCCTCTAGAAGAATGGTAGCGATGGTATATATGTATGCTTTGTGAGGAGGAGCAGACCCTGTGCTGTGCAGTTTTGCTTAGCAGACAACTAATTTCATCTCCCCCCACCCACCACTTTTTGGTAGGCATGGGAGAGAAAAAGGGAAGTGTCAGAAACCTTTGTTGTTCTAAGAGACAAGAATCCACTTGACAGGAACGGAGGAGTTGCATTGATTAAATCTGAGCTTCCGTCATCCTAAGTAGCAGGGCTCAGCCATGTGGGTTGGGAAATAATTGCAGAGTTGATTCTGATGGGAGGAACAAAGCTTGCTTTGAGGCTTCAGTCCTGCTGGCCCTCAACATTTAAAGTGCAGTGCTTGCTTTTGCTATTGCTTGCCTCAGCTTATTTTATTTACGGAATTACAGAATTTGAGTGTGTATGGTAGGAACTATATTTAGGTTGTAGTTTCCTTCTTTAACCTTTTTACTGGACCTCCTGCATTCATAAAAAAATGAATAAAAAGTGTCATAAGTTGCAAAGAAACTCGCATAATCTATGCAACAATATTAGCTTTCATCTGCTTCATGGGATATCATTAGGTATGTGTCTTAGAGGTACAAATACATGTATTTTAGGAGATTGCTACTGGTTAAGCACCGGGACAAGCCTTGCTTTCTGCATCCTTTGGCACCAGATAAATTAAAAAAGAAGCTTGCCCTCGATGTGTTGGCTTCATAGGCAGGTGTGTGCTCATAATTTGTGTGGGCCATGCAATATTGCAATTTCTCTGCTATTTGTGGATTTCAGTCTGCTCATAAAGAGTGAAAAAGGCTAATTCCATGTGGTAGCAACACATCAGCTGTGCACAGCTGTAAGGAGTCCTAGTTACTGTTCGTACTCTCATAGAAAGCATTGATGACTGAATCCGTGAGATTAGGTATGAGAACAGGTCTTTGTTCTCAAACAATGAGAAGAGCACTGTGTGTTTCCCCACAAAATACTATTTCAAAGCTTTCCAACCACTGTAGGTAGTAATTACGGTTATTTAGTACTCAGCTGAGATGGAAAACCAAGGAAAGTCAGAGCTTTCTGAAATGTTTTCAGCCCGCAAAAAATGCACTGCCATGTACAGTGCTCCTCATCTTGATGATTATGGTCAACCTCACCGCTCAATTTTGGCTAAATATTTCCTTGGTTGAGGACTTGGCACTACGGCCAGCCCTGGCGTCTGCAGCTCAGCAGTGAAAGCATTCCTCGGGAATAAGGAAGAGCTGGCGGCTGCTGCTGCTGCTTTACCCACAGAATGGGATCTGAAACCATATTTCACATTAACGTTGCCTAACTACCAGGCTGCGTAAGGGTATTCTTCTTTTGGCAGCTTGTGAATGTAGCCTTCCTTCAGTTCCTTTGCTTTTCTCATCATTGCGCTGGTGAACTTGACCACAGAATGCCTGTGTTGCTTTACACGAATGTGGAGTTCAATGGAGATGCTTCAGAAATGCACTTGGACTGCTGTGCCCGCAGCCACTGGACCCGCTCCCGTGAAATGCCTCCCGTGAAGTGCTAAGTGCTTCAAAATCTGACGGGGAATTACAAGCTCGAACTGCTGCTGTGGATGGACAAATAAAAGAGCAGAAAGCTGCCTGTTTATTTCACAATTTAAATGACTACAGACTGTGTAGAGACAAGTGATAAAAATGACAGTGCTGAACTTGCTGCAGGTTACTCCAATACCTGGGTATCGGTCATGATGCTTGCAATATGGAAAACAGGAGAATGCTTGGGGGCAGTGGCAGGATCTGTTGCTGTCACCTGCCTGATGGACCATGAAAAATACCATAGGATTGTGAAAAATAGGTTGGCAACTCAGTTACAATAGACTGTCATTTTATCTTTTTCCCTTGGGTGGAATAGGGATACTAGGAAGAGGAAGATACAGTTTCCATGGGTGGAATTTCTAAGAGATCAAGTACCTCACTCCTGTTCAGTGTGAAAAGGATTTAAATTCTAATGTTCTTAGATTGCCTTTTAAAAAAAATCCTAGCTCTGATCTCATTGGAATTTTCATTTCCTTTTTCATTTCAACTTCCTTTTCCTTTTTGAATGAGGTAGTAAAACCTCAAAGTTTAGTGCAGACTTGCTCATCAGAAACGTGCGGAGTTACTAAGTCAAGGATCAATATACTTTGCGAGCCACATGTAATCAACAGTTTTGGTCTACTTGGGCTTCTGGTTTTCTGTTTGATACCAAGTGTCACAGAGGAGAGTGGGAGAGCCCAGGGTTCAGGACAGCTTCATCAGCCCGGAATCATCCTGATTGAATAGACACATCCTGTATAAATTTGACTAAGTCCTGTGATTTCTCCGTGTTTGTAATACCTCAGTGAGGCTAGATAAGGTTACAGTACAGAGAAGGTGGGTATGCCCTCAAATTCTGGAATAATGGGCTCCATGGAGGTTACCCAGGGTATTAGTCTGGGGAAATGCAAAGCTCTCAGAAAGGAAGGAATCTTTTATGGATACTTTCAGAATATGCTTGTTTTGGTGTCTTTGTTGCTATGAGAAAAATATTATTGGAGAAGTTTGTCACACAGTTCCTTGGCTTAAATAGCAAAGGCCAAAATATCTGACTTATGTAGGCAGTCAGCTAAGAGGTGTAATAGTATTCCAGCTACTAATCTTCTTCTTAGACCCGGGTAAGGTAGGAATGTGTATCTTCAGAACTGATATTTGTAACTGATACAGCCCTTGTGCTTGCAGAATGGACTCAATGCTCTGCACCTGGCAGCTAAGGAAGGCCACGTGGGACTGGTACAAGAGCTATTGGAAAGAGGGTCGGCTGTGGATTCGGCCACCAAGGTAATTCCTGCATGTCTCTGAGTTTATTCACAAAAAGGGAAAGTCGAATACCTGGGAAAAGTTTAGAAAAAACATACTAAAGTATGAAATAAGATACTAATATAAATACCTTACTGATATTTAAAATGTTATTTCTGTTATGGCCTGCGAGTCTATGGTCTTTGCTGGAGATCATTGATAGTAAGTGAAGAAGGCAAGATGATTATTTGTACAATCTGTTTCCAGGGGAAGCATTAAAAGGATTTGGCAATGCCAGATTTTTCATTATTTCCAATGACAGGTCCCCATTATAGAGTGAGTATAGCTCAAAATAGCAGATTTTTTCAAATCTGTGGAAATTGGTAATTGGCTGGGTCAAATCCAGAACCTTTTCTCAAAGGCACAATGGAAAAACACCTGTGATAAGTCATTTTGACTTCAGCCTTTCCACAGGCAGGCACATGCATAGATCCAAAACCGTTCAATCAGTATGTTACTCGTCTGTGGGGGGCAAATTCCTTGTGATGGGCCAGATTTGCTGGCCTGGACAATGGAATGTTTGAGTCCTAGTGTCTAGAGTGGCTGGCTGTGCTCAGCCTTTGCTTTTAGTTACCACCATTGAGTCCCTGTGGCTCTCTCTTGCTTTTTATCGTTTTTGATGCACTGGATCTCCATCAAGGTTAACACGTGACTGTCAGCTCAGAGAGCTTCTTGCTGAACTTACGATTTCATCATTCATGGAAAAACAGAAGTTCCCTCCTTTAAAAACATCTTTAAGTCACCCCTCAGTGAAGCTGTTGGTAGAACCACCAGTTTCTAGATAGGACTTTGGGGTTTTGTTCTATTTTATGAACTTTGATTCTTTAATAAAGCCATTTAAATATCGTTGCCAGGATGAGAGATTGGCCTGGAAATAATACAAGGCTCTTTCAAAAAGCAGTGGTTTACCTCACTGCTGCTGTTTGGCAAGAGATTATTTTTACTGTGCAGTTCATTACTTAAACCCTTTCAAAAATACACATTCTAATTTTATGCCAATTAGAGAGCAGAACTTCTGCATTTAAAAGGCTGGTTTCTGCTACTTAAGTCAGATCCTTTTGGATCTCGTACTGGAAAATCTCATTTTTACATGTGATTCATAGCTTGAATTTTAGGCCTTCTAGATTTCAGCTACCTTCTGCAGGGCATGATCTCTGGACCTGAGTGAAAAAACCTGTAAGTCCATACTAAACTTTGTCCCACAGCCCAATCTCATCCCATAGTATCACTCAAAAGCTACATTAGGATGTTAGTGTTAAACAACCACATAAGAAGTCTTCATGGTGGCAACTGCCAGTTCTATCCTCTGTGATATTTACGGAATTGTGAGATAAGATTGCATTGAAAAGATGAATGTTACAAAGAATGGCTAGTTGAAATGGTTCCTGAAGAAGGGTAACATCTTTCGTTTTTTCCCTCCCTCTAACAGAAAGGGAATACAGCCTTGCACATTGCATCCCTAGCAGGACAAGCTGAAGTTGTCAAAGTTCTGGTTAAGGAAGGAGCCAATATCAATGCACAATCCCAGGTATGATGCTCTTTTCCCTTCTCTCTTCTCCAAGTTATTTGGTGAGATTTTATAAGAGAGATCTGAGATGTCTGGCAGTGATTCCAAGCATCTGAGCCTGACGGATCAGTTGAATTGAGGCTGACATAGCATTCACTGGTAGGCAGAATAAAAGTAAATAACAAATTGAAATTATTGTATATTCATTGTGTGATACAGGAACTCACATTGTTGCTGATTAAAATATTTTAAGAATTTCTAGTGTGCTTTAATAGATTGTTTCAGAATTTTTTTCGAAGTGTAGGTATGTTATATCGTATGTTTGAGTTTAATTTGGTGAGTAGTAACAAAGAAGATAATTTCTCAAAGACTTGATTCATGCAATTGTTTTTCATGGTCATTGTTGGCTAAAAATTTGCAGGTAACTTACTCCAGGCTTCTGAACTTGTTCTTTATGTGATCAGGAAGAGTTAAAAGCAAAAGTTTGGAATGTGCACTTGAACTGGGAGGCACAGCAACTGTAAACCCAGCCCTGGTATTCCCACCGACATGAGGCTTGCCTGCTCTTCCAAAGCATACCAGAGAATGTGGTGATATTGCCGAGACTTCCTGATGGCCACAGTTCTTTTCCCCCTGGTTTGGGCGAGGCTGTAGCAGCAGCAGCTGCTTGCCTGTGGTGATTTCAGAGCTGGATGTGCTGTGAACAACAGACTGCAGACTAGCTAGATGATGGTTTGTTTGCCCAGCTCACTGCCCCTATCTCCTCTGCCCTATCAGACGGACACAGTAGTAGCACCATAAATTAGTTCAAGTTATCTTGACACATTAGAGATACCTGTTATTTAGGAATGATTTATCAGATGAATAACTTACTGAATGTAAATGCGACTTTAACTAGACAGCTGTCTGTAGCTCTGAAGAACTGAACAGATGGTATAGATGAGGACTATATATGATAAAGAAAGTGCATCTTTTTGAAGCATCTAGTCAGCTTGTGACATTCTCAAAGTAAATCATCAAGCAAACAGTGTTCAGGGTGAGTCCCAGTGCGTCATTCAATGACCACGAGTGCCATTTTTGCAGTAATGGTGTAAGCTAAGACGAGGAGAAAAACAAGTTACGCTTAGGGGTAGATGAATTTCAAATTACGTTTTCCTATGCTTCCTGTCTATAGGCAAGATAACGGCCCTTAACTTCATCTTGCTGGGACACGTGAGCAGGGCAAGAAGAGAGTGATCTGATCTACTTTGGTTGAAGAGAGTTTTAGGAAGAGTAGCTGGGCCTGTGTGAGATGCTTTTCTCAGTCCTCTTCTATAGTACGTTCCCTGATCACTAGGAACACAGACAAGTTGGTAAAAGGTTTTGATTTGTCAGAGTCCATCCTCAATCTGGCCAGCTCAACATTTTGTTTGCCCAGACCTGGGAAGCTGGGACCTTAAGGGTTTTGCTGCTGTTTGATGTTACAAATTGATGATGGACAGTGTAAAGTAAGTGGAGAGCAGGATGTGAATGAATAGGTTTATAAAATGAATAGGTTTGTCTGTATCTTCATTACATTTCAAGACAAGAGGAAGAGATTGAAAAGATCTTTAAGCTGTGTATCTCCCAAGATTTAAAAAATATTTTCTTTATTACGCTTTTTGTCCCAGAGCGACTGCTAAAGAGCTCTCTCAGGACAACTGGTGGTCAATTACTCCCCATGCTCTACTTCCATTAAAGATAAGAAATGTTGCAATTCCGTTGCTCAAAAATTTAGCAAACTCCTTTCATAATGTCCTAACTGGATGATTTCTTCACACATATATCGGCCTTTTCATGTGTATAAGAAGATAAAGTAATGTCTTTAACGTTAGGATTTTGAGCATGGTAAGAGAAATAATTGTAAAAACAATACTTTCATGAAGCATTATCCCTCCAAAAGTCTTCATAAAGGCTTTTTCTTATGCTGGAGAAATAGATGAGGTTTCCTGAATTTAAAAAGAAAAATAATCCTACCAGAAGGAGAAATTGTTTTCACAGGTATTATTTTATACAAAATTCTAGTTTTAAACACATTTATCATTAGCACTGGGTGTTCTGTGTAAAGCGCACAGGCCTGTTAACAGGCATTTGCTACTTGAATTAGTTGAATGAATCTGACGGAGGACAATTTTTCCCCGGTCCTGCTCACTGATTGCCTCCAGACAGGATGAATTCCAACTGGTGTGATACATATGTCCTGGATTTGTGCCACGTTGTCTTAATTAAACAAATTCTATTGACTTGAATGGGAGGGTGAGTTCTTAATGCAGCATGATCCAGACGTGGAGGCCTTTGGGTTGCGTGTTTCGCGCTGCAGTTTATCCAGAAGAGATGGGCAGGAGCTGCTTCGGGCAGGAGGAAACATTCACAGAGGCTCCTGGTGCTGCTGCTGAGGGGACATTCCCAGTAGAAGGTGTCCCTTTGTAGGGGCCACTCTGTCATATGGTTTCCTGGTTAAAGCACTGTCATGAGCACAACAGTAAGGAACAGCACACGGAATGAGAGGCACGTGACCCGCATCTGTCTGCTTCTTGGTAAATGTTGAATGCGCTTGGGTAATATTTATCAATAGTTTTCAGCACTTTGGATAGTTGTGGTGTGTGAGCGTGCACACGTGTTCCCATACAGCGAGTAATTGGAACATGAATGAACACATGTTGCCTATATGATGGGTGCAAAGGATGTATTTTTTTGTTAGTCAGGGCTCTGAGCAGACTCCGGAGAATTTGGCTCTAATTCTGAGTTGCCAGAGGCTTCCTTTGGAACATTAAATAGAAAAGTAATTTCTTTATGTCCCATGAATGGAATGAGGATAGTGATTGCTGCTTTTCTCCTAAAGATTGCATTGACATGCTCAAGAATCCTATATGTCATAGAAAATAAGTAAGTTAGCAAAAAAAAGGCGAAGAAAAACAGAAATTTCAAAATTAGTAAAGAACAGATGTGGTTTTTGGTAAGAGTTTCAAGAAAGATTCAAACATACCTTACTACAGTTGGTCAAAAGAGAAAAATATTATTTTTTATATATATTACTGTATATATATACTGTATACTTTATATATGTAGTATACTTAGTATACTATATACTATATATATGTATTACTATAAATAAAAGGAAGAGAGGAGGACTGAACAGAATATGCTTGAATACGCAAATACTAAGGTTTTTTGACAGGAAATATGTCATTGAGGAAAAGGTGGAGTGAAAAAAGTCATCAGGAAAGAGCTTGATTGAGAAAGTCAGAAATGAACGAAAATACAAATTAAAGATAAAATTGACTAAAAATTGAGAAATTATGACCGAAATCTCAGTTTCTCTTTCTAACAATTTCTCTCTGTTTTTAAGAAGAGATGCTGCATTGTCACTCAAATCTTTTAGGAACAGTTGTTGGTATTGAGGGAATATTACATCCTCTCCTTGGTATCTCTGTTATTTCATGCTTTATTTTTTTTAGGCCTCTGCTAAATACCATTTGTTGATAGTGATTTAATGCCAGTGAAGTTACTCAGCTTGCTCCGTAACTTCCTCTTTAAAGAACTTGGTATCTGTCAAGGTCATTCACATTTCCAGTGATGACGATTTGCCATAGTGACAAAATTTCTTCGCTGGTGATAACCTGAGAGATAAAAGAGTATTCTCAACTCCAGCTTGTTCAACTTAGTGTTTTTCCTTTCCTTTTCTCCATTACATTGCATAAAAACACTGGCCTTTATCAAAACTTACCACCAGTGACATCTGAAACACCACACTGATTTCCCAGTTCCTTGCAACAACAGAGTAACAGAATTATCTTAGCAAATGCTATTAAAAACATTCTAACCGCTGAGATTACAAAGCCCATCTGTGCTATCAGAGACTGTTAAGCAATCAGGGCTTTGATTTTATGGATTTGGGGTTTCTATTAGATTACTTTGCTTTGCCGTTCAGTTTCATGCTGGCCTTCAGAGCTGTTATTTTGCTCATCTTCCTCTTTTAAAAAGTCTGTTTCTTTAGAGCTAATACATCATCACTGCTATTTTTAGAAAAGTAGTTTCTATTTTGATACAAAGCCTAATTGCACAGTGATTATTAATTGAATGACTCCACTTTCACCTGCACGCATATAATTTGAGAGCTGACATCTTCCTTGAGTGTGTTGCAGGCAAACACTGAAATGAGGGCACACCCAGGAATGGCCAGAGATCCAAAAGTTGCTGGTCCTTTTCTGGCATATCTCAACCTGGAATTTGACAAGTGTGCAATTATTTGCCTTGATTAGAATCACCTATTCCTACAAGTATTGCTGGAGAAAATGATTTATGTAATGAGTGTCTAGAAAACCTTTGCTTGGTTGGCTCTGCTCGTAGTTCAGTGAGCAGATCTAGATACACGTCATCAAGTAAAAAAATCAATTTCTGCAATTTCTCGTCCTGATTTGAGCATGATTTTTGGCCAAGCTGCACTCACTGATAATACAAAACCTTGTCTAGGGACTGGGTGGCACAAATTATAAAGCAAAGAGGATAACAGATCTACTGGGGATGGTCCAGGCTATTCCTTTTAGCTTTGATTCCATTTCCTTGCAGAGCAGCACAAGGTCATCCCATGGAATGGTGTAATCTTCTGCAATATGTATTCACTTGTGTGTGGGATCCTCTAGGTACTTCTGAATTTCAGTGGGGAATTCAGGAAGAGTCCTCAGGGGACACTGAAGTGTTTCATTAGGCAGAGCCATGGTTCTGCTGTGACCACTGGTTCATTTAGGGGCCCTCACAAAAGGAGGAGCTACCTTTTAATCATCAGATTATTTAAAGTGACCCAGATACAGAAAGCAAGGATTAGATAAATCGGTCCTTCTCCAAGCTGAGCTTGTTATTTAAAAGCCCCCTGGTTTCCTTTCCTCGATGTCCTACTCTAAGCTCATTGCAAACACATTAGCCAAGAAATATTTTTGTTTAAATTTGCCCCCATTATGGTTACTGCTTCCTATGTCAACGCATTGGAGTTGCTGTTGTGACTGCTAGAGTATTCAGACTGTTCATCAGATTGAAGCAATCCTTAGAGGAGCACCAAACCTGCAGCCTCAGTGTGCTTTCCCAAAAAGGAGCACTGAGAGAGCTCGTTGAATATCCATATTCAGTGTTACCACAAAAGCAAAGGGAGGATTTAGATGGTTCTCAGAGAAGTGATCAGCTTGTCTCTCAGGATGCCCTCGGATTTGCTTTACCAGAGATTGCTCTCCCCACAGTTTGTAACGATAATCTTACCTTCAGAATGCTGCATATTTTGCAGGATATTTGCTACTCCATTATGACAAAAGGTTTTAATTCCACCAACTGGGCTTTCTGCTTCTATATCTGTATATTTAGAGCACCAGATACTTAGCTGCTGTGTATCAAGAGGAGTCATTTAGCTGCAGTTCATCACTGCTAATGTAATAAAGGATCAGGCCCATTATCTCTTCACAGGAAGGGAAAAAAAAGCAAAGAAGTGCCTCCTGGAGGATTATATGGATTTTGAGAGATGTAAACAAAAGTAATAAATTAAGAATAATGAAAAAACAGATACATTTATTAATCCTGCCTTAACCTAGCCCAAGTTTCAGCTGCCTGTCTCTTACAGTTAATGATAAACAACCCTCTTCCCTGATCCTGAAGGATGACCTCAGGCAAGCATGGAAGTGGAGCTGAGCGGGATGCTTGTGCATGCGGGACTGAAGCGGTAGTTACAGATTGACACAGAACTACAGGATAACTGAGTCACAACCAAAGAAACACAAACACTTTATTTAGAATTTTAGTGCTCTATTGTCTTCCACCCAGCCCTCATCCACATACATAAAATAAATGGTTTTCAGGACTGCTTTTCCCTTAGCGCATTTGGAAGGCAAACCCCAAATGCTGTTTTGGACAATGGCCCAGAATTCAAACGGAAGCCTTCACCCCAGCACAGCTTTTGGGCCCTAACCCATGCCCAGTATCAAGGTTATGTTTTCTTGTGCGTGACTAATCTATTCTCTTCCCATTCTTCTCCATCAGCTCATTTTCTATGACAGGTTCCCTCTTTGTAAAAATGGCATTTCCAAGGCACAGAACATCTTGCTTTCTGCCTGGCTGTGTTTCAGGCTCTGTTGTCGCTTTGCTGTTCTTGTGGAGAAAATCATAATACTTGAAGCTGCTAAAATAGGATGTTTGTGCTCTTAAAATTTGGCACCTGAGCTAGGAAGTGACTTAGAGTAAAACACACTTCCCCGGAAAGGGGCTCTTGTAGCGGTGAGGCAACAGGTGACACACGCATAGTGCTGCGGTTGGAATTCTGTGTGATCTCTCGTGAATGAACTGACCAAGTTCATCACAATCCCAGACAGCATCATTTATCCATTTATAGGAAGGCTTTATAATGACTGCAGTGGTGTGAGTATAGAGTGGAAAACACTATTTATATTAACCAGGGAATTAGTGGGACAGCTGAAGGGGTGGTACTATTTTCAGTGTAGGCTTCTGTGTCACTACATTTGAAAAGTTTGTTTATTACAAATTAGTTTTATGATCTGTCATCTCAAACAAATAATCTTTCCTTGGTTTGTTTGTTTAACCATTTGGCCCCAAAAGTAGAATCACCGGCCTCCTTAAAACCATTTTCCTGAATGCTCACTCAGCTTTAATCTTTACAGTCCAAGGGACCCTATGGGCCTCAGCATTTGCTGTGTGTGTCACGAATGTAAGGATTGTCACCTAAATGCTTACCTAAGACTTGCTGGGGAATTCTGCAGTAGGTCAGAACCCAGTAGTTCTCCTGTACCCTTACAGATGTGCCACTTTACATTGAATAAATCTATGCTCACAAATGCTTCCATCTAATCTACTCACGCTTTCTTAGAAAAGGAAATGATACCCCAGGAAAATGAATATATACTAAAGTGCTGCTCATTTTGAAACATGGAGGAAAGAATCTGGTCAGAAAACATAAGGTGCTCTCGTTAATACCAGAAGCCCACAGTCTTTAAGTTAGCTGATTGTTGATGTATCCAAAAGATGCTTTTACGGAATCTCTCTTCCTCATCCTGTGGATGCAGGACAAACCAAAAATCCCTGCTGTGAAGGTGCTGTCAGCATCCCAGCAGTGCAGTCAGAGGGGCAGGGGGAGACCAGAGGGCGACAGAGTACAGGAAAGAATCGCCAGTTGACTTATGTTTCTCAAAGGCATAGGTGGGTTTTTGCACTGGTGCTGGTTCAGTGCTTCTCCTTATGGTTGAAGTAGAATCAGACTTCCTGCTGGGCTCCCAAGGAGAACATCCAGAGGAATATCAAACTGTTTTCTGAGTATTTCAGTGGTACCTTTTGTACACATAGAGCTCCTTATGGTAATAAATAACGTATATAGCATTATACAGGTAATCAATATTTAGAGTTCCAGTTCTGATCGTAAACGTGTAATTTGTAATCCTCTTTAGTCGTAGATTTAATAAAGGGTAGTTTCCTTCTATCCACCGTGTTATTCTCACTTCCATGCTGCTCAAGCTGTCAGTTAAGCAAGATGGACTCTTGATTTGAATCGTCTGTCTTTCTTTGGAGTAGCCCACTTCCCCTTGGCTGTATGGCAAAATTAGACTCTTTAGGCACCTTAAATTTGGCAACTTAAAATTAAATACTGTGAATTTCCCTTTGGCATATCTTCACAAATCTAACAATTGAGGATTTGCTTGAATATAAATATAGAGGTAGTATTCTAAATATTTCTGAGATTTTCTTCTTGGAAAAGAATATGGGTTGTATGTTTGTTTTATGGAAAATACATTTTAATGGAAAAGAAAGAGGAATGTGAGTAACTGGTAAGGTTACTGCTATAATAAACATCCAGATTTTGGTGTAATCTAAAAAAAAAAAAAAAACCCTAAAAAAAATTAGATACCTTCATCTGTCCTTAATTCACCCTTTTAGGCAGAGAATCTCTCCTGTTAAATACAATCCTCTTATGAAGAGTTTATTTTTAGACTGGCTGAAAATAATGCTCTGAGTATAACACACAACAAAGTTCTGAGGATTGTGATATTGTTGATTCTATCAAGATGTGTGCTCTTAATTTAGTTTGCAGTGTTGCATGTATTTGTAACTCTCACATTGCTTTTATTAAAATTAACTAATTGCTTGGATTGATAGAGGATTTTTCACTAAATCACAGCATGGCTGAGGTTGGAAGACGCCTTTGGAGATCATCTTGCCCAAGGGCCCTGCTCAAGCAGAGTTGCCCACACTAGGCTGCCCAGGACCATGTCCAGACAGCTTTTGAACGTCTCCACAACCTCTGCCAGTGCTCTGTCACCCTCACAGTAAAAAAGTCTTTCAGTTTCTGCCTGTTGCCTCTGGTCCTTTTCCTGCCCTGCATGATGTTCTGTTGGAGAGAGCATAGCCTTTGCTGGAGTGGTTATTTCCTTTCTTGTGGAGACTACTGGAGGCTGAGATAAAGGGGAACAGCAGATGAAGGTAGAGTCATCTTCTTTTAACTGTTAAGATGAGATGTAGATGTCAATGGCTTAAGCTAGTATCTGTGGAAAAAATGGGGAAAACAGGGAGATGAATTGTGTATTGCTGAATAAAGATTTAAATCAGGAGCTACCAACTTCTTGTTGAAGTTAAGCAATGTTCTAAAGAGTAGGAAAAAATCCTTAAACAGTTCTTGAACTTGAAGGCTCCGGAAATGATTGTGATATTACTGCATAAAATGATATATTAACATATGGCCATAAATCAGAAGATTTTTATGATCTATGTGAGCTGTTTCATGAGTAATCTAAGCTTATCTCATCCTTGTCACATTCTTGTCTCATTCTTTGTGCCAATATCTGTTGCTTTTTAAGGCTGACTTAAATTCTAAGGAGCAGGAAGTGAAGGAGACACAGAGAGGAAGGTAGAGCAATTTCACAAAGGCCTCTCTTAGGTTACGTTATGTGCTGGCTTCTATGAAGGAAACTCTATAGTGACCCAAAGGAAATGGAGCAGTATGTGGGCAGTATTCTGCACAGAGAATCTTCTCTGAATGTTGCTTGAGAAGTGCAGTTGCACAACTGTAGTAAAGGTTGCAGAAAAAGCCGAACTGGTTTGGTTTTCATTTCTGATCTTGAGAAAAGAACTCTTTATTTCCTTGCTGTTAAGCAAAATTCGGGGGAGAAGGTTGCCAAAGCGCCAAACCAAAACCCCTTGCAGTGAGATGGAAGGGCAGAGGAGGCAACTGGGTCTGGGTCAGGCAATCTGGTGGCCGCGTTGGCCTTCTGACTGGTAATTACCTCTTGAAGAGTAAGTAGGAATGAGCATTTGCTGTATGTAAACAGTTGCATTAGATGTCAGTTGGCTTGTCTTCCCTGGTAATCTCAACTAATAGAGTCTTAAACAGTTCCTGGAGGCCTTTAAAATAAAATAGATATAGTCATCTGGATTTACAGTAGCTACACAATCATAGGATATGTTGTTAGCTCTCATGTGGCATCTTAAAAGAGGCAAACTGAAGGAAGAGATAGTATATTTCTATTTTCTCTCTCTTCCATATCAGAATGAATATGGAGAGGTAGATATGATATATGGATAGTATAGGTACGTAGACATGAACAGCCACATCTTCATGGACAAGCATGGGCAGGCTGGTCATTCAAACGTGGTGGCTGCTAGTCAGAGTTTGGGAGATGTGTGCTTCTGATCATTTGGTCCTGCATGCAAAGAGGGTGGTTCATTGGAAGCCTGCCATAAAATGAAGCCCAACCAAGCTATAAAACTGTTGTATGATTTTCTAAATGCTCTAATAATCTCTCTGCTTCTTCAAACTGTGTTCTTCATTAGGGCTTGGGCAAAATTTAATGATACAAATTCTGACTCATATATAGACTTGCCAATCTGCATTAATAGCTTGAAGAATCATTGAGAGCTACTCATTTTCTCAAATTAGTAAGTAAATCAGTGAATGTAGTAGAAAGAATGGAGTATGAAATATACTCTGTTTAGTTTTCATTTCTCATTATAACTTTACTTTATAGCAGTAAACATCTTCCAGTATAAATCTGTAAGGATAATGAAATCTGAGTACTCTGTCCTCACTACAAATACTCTGATGAAATAATTGTTTGAAAATGAATGTTGTATATCATTACAAAATTAATTTCTATTTTTCAGATGTTGCACAAAATCTAAACATACAGACGTAACATAATTACACAGCCAGGCTTTCAGAAAAAGCAAAAAAAAGCACATTTCTCCTTTGCCAGGTCACATTTATTTGCCACAATTTTACTTGAATTCTGAACTGTGCTTATACAGTATAGGATCATAAGCTGAAGGAAAGTGTATTGAAATAAAGATCCCTAGCCCAATAGACCGTCTGTAAGCCATTCCACATGAGGAGAGAGTCAGTCTCCTTTGCAGTGTGTCCACTGAGAATCATTGACCAGAATGTTGTGGATTCAGCAGAAGATGCTTTGGGGTAGTGAAACAGAAATCTAGGGAAAACGTGTTTTCTTCCATTTGCAGAGGTCTGGGATCTTGAGCTTTGAAATATGTCTAGAAGCAGAACAGAGGAACTGAGTATTGGCATATAGTTCTGAAATGAAAAGATGAGAAACTGGGAAGGGGGTTTTAGGTTAAAAGAGTTAAGGAAATGAAGGGAAGGATATGCTTACTGTCCCGCTTCCACTGGGAATCTTAAAATAGGAGTTTTATGGCCAAAAGCCACAAGTGTTTAGGTCAGGAATGAGAAGTTCTGAAACCAGTTCTTCACTGAGAAAGAAGACTTCACCCTGCCTGGGGGAGAAATTCAGGGACAGCTTTTTCAGTGTGTCTACTATAGGTAGTTTTGCATATAGACCGTGGCATGCTGTTGCAATTTCCAAAATAAGCCACATTTTAAGAAAATATATGCAAGTAGATTTAAACTGCAAATAAAGCTTGAAAAAAAAAAAAAAAAAGGCTATGAGTTTACATGCAAGAATTTCCTTACCCCCAGCTGCTGTAGTTTCAGGTATGATTATAGCACATGAGGAGGATATCCTTGACATAACTGGCACTCTTCTGGGTCTCTGTGAGGAAAAGCATTTAGTACTTGTTGGTACTAAATGGTCATGAAGTCATATATGTATTGTTTATGTTCTCCTAATCCAGGATTTATTGCCCTGATCCAGTTCCAGACCTAGGGACGTGAGCTGATTAAAAAAACCAAGATTCTTCAAGGCTTTTAAGTGGATTGATTTCCTCTGGCCTGAAAATTCTCATATTCGCCAAATTTATATTAGTCACTTTGATCCTTTTATTCATCCATGCAATATTCAGTGCTAGAAGGATTTTACAGATGGCAAGTACTACCATTTTAAAAACTGCTACATTAGGCTTTAATGTTAAAACACTGGTTGGGCTGGTGGAAAATTACTATTACTTACACCTAAGAGGATGCCATTTTGTTTGTTTCCGGAGTGGGAAGGAAAACTGAAGCAGTGAGCCAGCTCAGTTACCTGTGGTTTTCTCTGTGCTATTCTGGGCAAGTGCAATTGAAAAGGAACCAATCTGTTCAGAATGCTCCCTGCCAGCCCAGTCCCTAGGCCCAGCAGGCCCCTGCCGTTCTGCACCTCCCGAATGGCGCACTGAACAGCGTTCCTGTCTTTTATGCCATTATGAGATCTCTTCTCTCCCCCGTCCTGTTCAAGAGTTCTCTGAGGAGCAGCCAGGAGGCCATTATACCCCGGCCTCAACTCCCCAGCCCCCCAGCCCCAGGGTGGATGTGGAAGAGGCTGGCTCGTGTGCCTCCTTTGTGCTGCCAGTTTGCTGCCTGGTTTTCGCAGTGATTTGGGAGGAGGGAAGCTGCCTGACCTGCATGTAGCCAAGGCTATTACTTTGTTTTTCTTCAGTTTTCCCTTTCCAGACAGGGCAACACAAATTGCTAGTCTTTTCTCAAAGACAAATGGCTTCCCTAGGGAGATATGTTTTTACGCAAGTGCAATTACAGCAGAATGAGCTAATTGACCAGTGGCCCTCTGGTAGACAGCTGTGACCTTCAGGTCCTTTTTTGCAGAATTCTCCTCTAACTCATCATTTCCTATTTGCATAGTCTGTTTTTCCTTGTATTTGCCCTTGCTGCATTACGTATCCAGCTCTTCTCTCCAGGGTAGCAGGAACCTTTCAAATTATGACCCTTTTTTGAGATGTACTTGCTGAGCATCCTGTCCATGCTCTCTGTAACTGCAATAAGAGCACTCTATTCCATCCTTCAGGTCATCATGGAGAATATGAGTGATACCTGCCAAAGACAGACCCCTGTGCAAAGCTGGTCAAAATACATCCCACCGTTGTGGCATTGTGCTGCTCTTAACTGTTTTCCGGGGGCCATTTTGTAATTATATGTCCCACAATTGTTGATGGAAGTGCCAGAATATTATGCAAAGCAGTATTAAAAGACTTGCTACAACATATATGCTATATATCATATGACAAACACGACATAAATGACATTTATTGCCTGAGCAATGTTCTACATTTGTAAGCACAGAGGTGGATTGTAAAGGCATCAGTTATATACAATCAGCTGTATTATCTAGTGACTGAAAAATGAGATTTCATTTCATTAGGAAATTACTGGAAAATTTCCACAGCAAGTTTGTTATAAAGAATAAAATTGGCTTATCTGAAACAAGGTTTTTGGTTATCATAGCATTTGCATTAATTCTGGGCAAATGCACAAGCTTATCATTCATTGTGACAGCACGTGAGGTAAAAAAAAAAATATATATAATTGCACATTCAAAGTCTGGTTTATGGTTTGTATTTTAGTAAAAATGCCATTCTAAGACAGAAGAATTTTTTCAGAAATACAGGTGGTTACGTCCTTTTATGTTACATGGTAATCTACAGAATAGTAGAGGATTTTCAAAGGCCTTTATAGCAATCTTAAAAACTCTTAGAAGGAAGTTATTAACCAGGCAACTGGCTCACTTCCATGCCTTCCTTTCATAAGGGTTTTGTAGCTGATTAATTACAATTATTTTCATTAAAGTATTTTCATGGGAAGAAACAACTTACATTTCTAATGAATTTGTCTGTAGTTTGATTAACTTAGAAGAACTTTTTGTATATTATTGTATTATCCAGAGTAGATTATTTTAAGGACTCCAGGACATTTTAATGAATGTTTATAATTAAATGATAGATGAACTTACTCTATAGTCAGAAGTGCAGTTGTTACTTTGAAAGGTTGAGTTCCTTTATGTTTCATGATTTGCAATGTTTTATGTATTACAAAATTTATGTAGTATGTTAAGCCTTTGTCACCTCTACTCAGCTTGTCATGAGGTATGGACTTTATGGTCTCCAGAGGATGATGTCTTTGGTTAAGTTAATGTAATAAATGGAGGAACTCTTGCTGTCCTGTCAGCTTTCATAAAACATGACTGCCAGCTTTTCAGTCCCTAAGCATTATCAGCAAGGAATAGCTGTATTAATAATTAGTGTGTCTATTGCTTCCCTGAAATATGTGTCAAAAGAAAAAGAGCGTGAAAGCATGTACAGTTCTGTGGGTTTAAATGGCATTAAACATTACCGTATTAAGTTAAAAAATACAATGTTGTTCTGCTTACATACTTAAAACATTTCAGTTAAGCACAAATACATTTTTAGCTGTATATTTATTGGTGGCTCATTATTGTTGGTGTATTCCATTTCCTCATTACAGTGTTTTCTCATGTGTTCTTCCTAGAATGGCTTTACTCCTTTATATATGGCAGCTCAAGAGAACCACATTGAAGTGGTGAAATATCTCCTGGAGAATGGAGCCAACCAAAGCACAGCTACTGAGGTGAGGTGTATTATTCTTTTTTTACACACTCTTATTATGCTTTGCCTTTATATTCAAATCGCTTAAAGTCAGGAGATTTTTCAGATGGAGTATTTGAGAACTTTCACACTTTCTTTTCAATGAGTGTATTTATCAATCTTATCCTTTTTTATTCTGCAAGAAGACAAGGGTGAACTGTCTGGAAGTGGTGAAAAGTCAAGGGATAAAATCTAGCCTGATTAATTTGATAGCAAAATTTCCACTGACTTTAGTGAGCCCCGGATTTTCACCTGCAGCTTGTGCTCGTTTCTCCTGTCAGCTTCCTGGAGAATTTTTGAAGGTTGAATGAGGCTTTGAAGAGAGGTCCCTAGGGCTGCAGAAATTCTAGGAGGCCAAGGTGGCATTGTCAGGGGAATGGAGTGAACGGTAGATCGATCATAGGCTAAGTGGAGAGGTACAGCATTTCATTTGAGCAGATTTATGTGTTTGACAAAGCCCGTGAAAACTCAAGCATCTAGGAGCGCCGTCACCTGAGCAACAGGACTGTCTTTGTGCTGCATTTTCATTTGCACTGTAAGATCTGAGCAAAAACCAGTGAACAGAATATTATAGCATGTATCTCTCACTTTTGGCAGTATCTGGGGTCTTCTGGGGAAGGTAGTTTGAAGGCTTGCTTCAGCTTCTTCCTCAGCCAGCTGAAAAGCGTGTGGAACATAATGTGAATTCCATTATTAGGACTACGAGGACTGTGTCCAGAAGAGTGTCTGTGTATAGTGTAAAATGGTATAAAACCAAGTAGTATCCACAGTTAGTTGTTGATGAGCTTCCTTTTAGATTGGGTCTTGAGATTTTAGATGAGGTTGGGATATTTTCTGTGTAGAGAGAAAATGTGAGAGACAGGTGAGTGCACACAGAGAAGTGAGGAGTGGAGTAGGCTCTCTGTGGTGCTGAGCTCGCAGAACCATTCTGGTGGAAAAGGGCCTCGGGAGAGCACTTACTCCAACCTCCTGCTCCTCTAAGCTAGGAGCAATGACAGACAGACCTCCTTGACAAGCTGAGTTACTCTGATTCTGAGGCTTGTCTGCAGCTTTGTGTAACCCATGAATGTTCATTATCATCTGTGATTAGCATAAATTGGAAATCAAATGACTAACAAGGACCACATCAGTGAGCTCAGCAGGCAATGTGCTGTTTTCTCCTCGGACCCTTTATTTCTACTGCCAGACCACAGGGGTATAAATACGCAGAAGGATGGTATTAATTGCTAGGTTCTGGATTTAACTGCAGTGCTGTAAACCTGCAGTAACCTCAGTGCAAGCAGGGTAGACATGAGGGTAAGAGAGATGAGACTCCCATCTCAAGAGGAACCGAACCATAAGAACTTCCTTCTGCAAATGAGAGGATTTGAGTGCAATGGGGAAAATTCCTGGGTCATGAGGACTGTGCTCATTCTGTTTCCTCCTCTTGTTCTCTTTCCACCAAGGAGGCGAGTGAACAGACTCTGTGCTGCAAAGTGTGTTGGCTTTGTGTTTATTCTGTGTATATGGAAGTCAGAGCTTCTGCTCACGTTTATTACTTTTCCCTAGTCTGTACAGAAGCTTACCCATTCTGGATTGCCTTCACAAATGGAAGAATTTGAAATGATGTTGCCTTTATGCTTCTTCTCTTTCCTTTAACCTAAACTGCTAGTGTTAACAGCTGCTTTGCTGTCCCTTCTTTCAATGGATACTGTACCATTTGGTGACAGCTCCTAAAATAATCCTCCCATGGCCTGCATGGATGGAGATCATGTTACATGTCAGCTTTCTGAAATATGAAATCCCGTGTGATTGCCAGGCAACGTGGCAGAAACACGCTCCTCGTGAAGGAGCCGAGTGGAACTGTGGCTCTCCAGGAGCCCAGCCTGGCTACAGGCCGCAGGCACCTGCTTGCAGCCTTGCTCCCAGTAACTTTTACTGGCTGGGATGATTTGGCGCACTGGAAATTCAATCATTAGTTTACAGGCCAAGACGGTTATAATTAATGTGGCCTCTGCTTGAATGCAGACATCCAGGCATCACTGGAACTCACGGTATAGCCTTGGTTTGTTTTTTTTTTTTAAAAAGAGGCCGGGGGGTGGAAATCAAATGTCCCCCTGTCGGAACTCTGTGTCCAAATCTCTCTTCTGCTATCGTAAAGGTCAGTCCTCACTTTTGCAGCTTGGAAAATGAAGGCTTTCCAAGGTTAACCTCCTTGTCTCTTAACTAGGTAAGTTGTGGGTTCAGGCCTTGCTGAGGTGATGGTTTCAGTGACTCCAGTGTTACTGGAGGATGGCCTGAGCCTGTGTCCGCTTTCATGCAGGCCCAGAGGTAGTCTCACAAACATGGTACATTAAATAAGGTGAGATGGCAGCCTGAACTGAGGGGGCTGTTGAAATACACGGAGAAGGACCTTCTGTGTGGCATTAAAGATTGGCTGTCCTCGTGTGGGCAGGTGGGGAAATGAAATGCTTTCTCTGAGCTCTGGTCAGCCATGTTCGCCAGAAGCGATAGGAGAGGGAATCCAGAAAGATGTCGTGTACTTTTAGAGAAGGATGGAACATAAGGTGGTGCAAATAAAATGTATGATCTTGTCTTTGAAGCTTTGAAACTTGCACTGCTTTTGGCTATATTTCATTTCCTCTAACGCTTATGTTTGTATTTATACAAACTCAGTTTCACAGGGCCTCTAATCCAGGATTTGTTCTCATGTTCCCAGAGGCGAAAGGCAAATGCATTAAGCCATTTCAACACCTAATGTAGTCCCAATCTCAGAATTATCTTTAAAGTTCAGCTGTTTCATCAGCTGTTCACCCTTTTTAAATTCACTGTACAGAATTTAATCTCTATTACAGAAAGAAACCGTAGTAGTATCGCTGTTACAACGCACCTACCCACAGTTCTACGCAAAAGGGAATGAATGTTCTTAGATTACTAAGGGGAAAAATTGCTTTGGCAATTCTTCACGTGTTTCTTTCAGCATATGTTAGCTCTCATTCCTTCCTAGCTTGTACTTTATTGTCTTATCTTTCCTATTCCAAATAAATTCTATCTCATTTTAATGCCTTTTACAATGTATCTAAATCAGTTTTTTTCATTTTCTGGCTATAGCCAACTCATTAGTTGTTCCTTCCAACCTAGACCTAGAGGAACTTGTTCCATTCCCTTCCCCTTTCTTCCGTTGTTATTCACTGTGCCTCCTGTTATAGACTCAGAGAGCTGCTCTGTTCCACATGGTTCAGCTGCCCTCCAATCTAATAATAAATAATGTAATGTTTTCCTGCTTCAAATTAGAATAAATTCCTAAACATGATCTGATTTTCTTGGCTAATAGTCCACGTTTAACTTAGAATGGATGGGAAACAGCAGCAAATACATCCGAAGATATTCTTTCTTTTTGCAGAGATGTGAGATATTCAGAAGCATGTCCCCTGTATATTTTTCACATCTGCTTTGGTCAGTGCTCACTAATACTTCCCAAAATATTGCTAAAAATATGCTTTGTGGCTTGTTTTAAGATGAGAAATAATTAAGAGAAATGCTGTAGAATGATCCTTTGCTCGTACTTGACTTAAATTATTTCTTTGAAGTAGAAAAGGTTTGCTTCTGGCATGTTTGGAATCACATCTGGGTTAAAATGTTGTGCCTCTGATGTCATTTCACTGGAGATGGTGGTGCAGAGGTAGAAAACAGCTGGTGATGTGCTTATCAGATCTTTGTGTATGAACAGTGCTGTGCACATCACTGAAGCTCTATGTCCTTCAGCTTCCTGAGCACATCTTGTTTTCTTCTCTACCAGGATGGTTTCACTCCTCTAGCTGTTGCACTGCAACAAGGCCACAACCAGGCGGTGGCCATCCTCCTGGAAAATGACACCAAGGGCAAAGTGAGGTTACCAGCTCTGCATATTGCTGCTCGAAAAGACGACACCAAATCAGCAGCGCTTTTACTGCAGAACGACCACAATGCTGATGTCCAGTCCAAGGTAACACCCTGCTGCCATAGAGGTAACCGAGTAGTCAGGCGGCCGAGTGCCGATGGGCAACAAACTTGGCTTCCTTCGTCTTAAAGGTTAAAGGTAATTTTTTCTGTGGGGAAACACAAGTTGCTTGACCAGTATCACCAGTAATATATCAACTTTTGCAGTGTTTAGCTGCACAGTAATTACAAACTGCTCGTTTTTCTGCTTTTTTAGTTATGCCTCCTGTTTCTTTGGTAACCAGCTTTCTCTCATTACATGTAAAGCAGAAGACACTGGAATGGAAGCAGAATCACTGCTTCCCTATTAAATAGGATACTGGTTTATTGCCCATGGAAACATAGGTTGTATTTGAAGTTAATGCATGCTTGAATGGCTTTTCCCATCATTAACAGCGTAACTCATTTCAGAAAGCAACATAGTTCTTCATTTTGCGGCCAGTCTTTAATATTGTTCCTCTTTTTCCCAAACCATGCTGCATCAGATGATGGTGAATAGGACGACTGAGGTACCGAGATCAAAAATTTTTAATTACTCTTTCTGTTACTTATAATTATTTCCTCTGCTCTGTGGCAATATTTCTTTATTGCTTAACACTAAATGTGAAGATATGACTCTTTAAGACATAGAAATTTGTGACTCAACAAACCCATTTTTATTCATCACTTTTCTTAGAATTTCTTTTTACTTGTGTCACTTTGAGGATTCACATCAGTTCAAAGAAGTCTGAAGTAATGGAGCTAAGAGATAAAGATGCTTTTCTAGCTCGATTTCATGAATTACAAAAATGCACTCACTTGGCATAACTGGCTCAGCCAGAATAATGGTAAAATTCATTTTTCTTCTTTTACATTAATAAATATAATCAAATCCTCCAAGGTAAAAACTTGTTCAGAGCATCTGCTTATTTTTACCATTGTTCTTATTATGATATTTTCAATCAAGTTTTGAAAAGTCCTTAAGGGATAGCACATAATCAGAATTTACCTGGAGCAGATAATGTTAGAGCCAGCAGTGTGAACCTAAAGGGTGAGAGCTTCTCTCTAGCTTCTGCCCATGGGCATGTTCTTCACTGTGGCATATGTGGTAAACCTCTCCTTCAGCGGCCAGCACGTTACTTCTCAGCACCTTGTGTCCATGAGAAGGTAGTTATTAATGCAGTCTGCATTCAGTCTACAGCTTAATGCATTCTGTGTGCCTGATACCCTCAGCAGACATTTCCCTGGTAATTTATCACAGCAAGAAGATGATGACTTTAGTGAGTGTTTCACTGTACTTTGGCCAGGATCACCTGTGGGCTGACAAGGAAGTAAATGAAAAAAGGATGAAATAGTGGGCTGATTGCTGAGTCCTTTGGGGAATCAAGTTGATTTCAGAGGGCAGTGTCTGCCTACGGTTCTTTATTCCTTATGTAGGCTGAAGTGATGATTTGTACACTGAAAGAAATGAAACCTAGTTGAGAATACTACCTAAAAGTATTTCTCTCTTTCTGTAACTAGCAGTAAGATCTGATCAAATCAGTGTAAAGGTCTTCAGGGAAACCTCAAAAGCAAGGTTCTTGAATTATTTATGAGACTAAAAGCTTGCTCTGTGTTCTAGTTTCTGAAAAATTAATCTGTTTTTGTGTTGTTGTCAAGCAGTTCTGTATCTTGTAGCTGGCGCAGGTTTCAGCTTCTAGTGTTCAAGAGGCAATAAGTAAACTGGTTTTTTTTCTGATGTATAGATGGCAAGGTTTCTTCAGATCCTTTGACCTCCAAATTGTTATCTAAATCTAAATCTTAATCTAAATATAAACAATTATGATTCTTACACTGTGCTGCTAAGTAGTTTCTCATGGGTTATATATTGAATAACTACCGCTTTTTCAAAAAAATAAAGAAGGAAATGTGGTGTCATTATTTCTAAGTCTAGGAACAGTAAAATAAGAGTCCAACAACTTTTGTGGTCATTTATCCAAAACCAGTAAACTGCAGCCCAAAAGATCCATGTTGCTTCCAAATTGTAATTACGAAACTTCCTTTATTTTTCTTTAAGAATGGCTAATATATTAATATTTTCCATGATGAAAGCTACTCTCCTGCTTGGCCACTGATTCAGGAGGCTGAATTGGAGAATGAAAGAATGAAGCACTTCTGGTGCAACTCTCCTATGAAAACTGCACTCTCTGCCTGAAAGGCTGTGCTGTAGGTGAACTGGATAAGATCGACATGAGACATTTGCTTACTTGCGGCTTTCAAAATCAAGTTCTATTTAAGTTGATTATCTTGTATAAAAACAACTTCTATACTAAGGGCTGTTTCCCTTTGTAGAGTGGCTTTACACCTTTGCACATAGCCGCCCACTATGGAAATGTCAATGTGGCAACGCTTCTGCTAAACCGAGGAGCTGCAGTCGATTTCACGGCAAGGGTACGCACTAATTTATTTCTCTATTAAAACTCTTCTAGTTTTCATGGCCTACAAAAGTGGGAGTGTTTCTCTGTGTAATTCTTAGCCAAGAGTAAGTGAGGAGCAAAGTAATGCCAAGATTCTGTTGTGTTCAAAGATGTGGCTTTTTCGCAGTAATCCTTTAAAGATTGCCTCCATGCAACGCACCAGAGTCCTTGGGAGTTGAGAAGCAACCAGTATTCCCAGCTGAAGGAAGCAGGCTCCTTTGACTAGCTCCAGAAAGCTGATATTCCCATAATGTGTCAACTGACTTCAGCTTTTCTGTCAGTTAGACATGCTCTGGAAATATATATAGGATTTATTGGCTTTTTCAGTATTTACTATACTACTTTAATTTGATTTTTTCACATATAAACATACTGTGAAAAAGTAAAGTAAGGTATATTACAATTATGTAAAGACAACAATGAAAGTACTAATTAATCACGACTACTCTTTTATGGTGAACAACTGCAGAGCTACATAGTACAGTCTCTTGGCTGTTGTTCATTGCATAGTTTGAAGTACAGCATCTGGTGCCATGAAAACCTCTGGTAATCTGTACCTCAGCAGAGCTCCTGGATCACAAATTTTCTGTTCAGTTTTTCTGGACACACTTTGAATTAGTTTAGGGTTCTGCCTTCTGGACTGACTTCCCTCTGTTGCCGGTCTGGAATAGCTGGAATATTACCTCCTTCCTCAGCCCAGGCATTTGCAAGGACTTTCAGCCTAAAGAGGACCTACTCCTTTATGGTACTGGCTTTAGACTAAGAAGGTTCCATTGTGCAGGAGTCACGCATTTGTGTATTCTGTGTGTGTTGCAGTGATTGAAACGCATCGGTGTTTTGTGAATATTGATGCCTTGGGACTCTGATCTGTGTTTGTTTATTTGTCTGACTCTGGGACTGTGATGTGTGCTGCTTTGGCAGATGCACTGCTTTGTTTCTGAAACCACAAACGATATATAAAGAATCTTGCTTAGGAAGGAATTACTAACTCTAGCTTATATGGTCTGTGCATAGCTCTGATGCTCAAGTACATTTTTGTTTATTCTCTACAATGTGATAGTCTCATTTTTTGTGATCCGAACACAAATTCACCACCATTAGACACCTTCAAATCCATCATGCTCATTGTTTGTTCTTTTCATGGTGTAGAATGGAATCACCCCACTGCATGTGGCTTCCAAAAGGGGAAACACAAACATGGTGAAGCTGTTGTTGGATCGCGGAGGGCAGATCGATGCCAAAACCAGGGTGAGTCTTTCTATTCCCTGAATATGATGTTTTCCCTTCTTGGGAATGGATTGGGATTTTTTGCTTGTTTAGTTTTGGTTTTGTTTTCTTTTTTTCTAAACCGGAAACTGGGTACACCAAGATTCATAGCTGGGAATTCAGCTTCAGTAACTGTGTCTTGTTCTCTGTTCTTTAAGTGAGACATTCGATGTGGCTGTTATATATGACTCTGGTAGCAGGCTAAAGGGTGGCAGGGATTGGTGATAGCAGGAGGCAGAAATACTACTTCCTTTAGTCTTCTCAATAAATCTACCTACATCATGCAATCAAAGCTGAAGAAACAGATCTTTTTGAGGAAAGAAGCCTGTTAGTTGGTCCAGATTCCCGTCATGCAAGAGCCTGTGCGCTGCACAGCCATGAGAAGTGGAAGGGCTGGAATCAGTTGAGCCTTTCAGTCCCCTGACTCCTAAATGTCTGTGCCAGTCTTAGAATGTCTCCTGAAAACTGCTGTGCTGGGCTGGCCCTCACTTCTTATTCAAGAGTCAACACTGGGAACGAGTAACCTACTCTGTGCCAGCAGCCACTCGCCTCTTCCCCTTACTAACCCCAGAGAATTAGGTGACTCACTGGCTTCCTCCTCCCAGTTGTCCTGTTGAAATGCCACACCAATACTGTGCTCTTTATTTATGGGTGATTTTGTGCGCATTCAGGACAAAAGAAAAACTCATCAATTTCTCTGGGCAGGGTTAATTATTTCAAATGGGATTTTGGAGTCACCTAGGAAAATGTGGTCAGTTATGTCAACTGAGCTGCACAGGGCTCGGTCTTGAAAGCTGCTGGGTTTTAAGTGCTGATCTGCAAAATTCTATGTCCAAGTAATAGAGAGTGTTTTAGAACACAAAGTTTAGAGCTGGATGTACGAGTTTTTGTTTAATAAGGTAGAAAGGTAGAGGATATAGCAGTCGACTGCCCTTGTGGTTGGTCAACCTCTGCAGTTACTTTGATATTAATTACATAAACCATTTGTTGCTTCATAAGCTAGGAAGACAGTCGTGATTATCATGTAACTCTATATGTGATTATGAGTTTGATTTCTGATTATGTATGAAATGTCTCTCTTGCCTTTTTTTTTTTTAAACTACTGATGATGAAAAATGCTGCCTTCTATGAAGGTGTGCGGTAAATCATCCCTGGTCAAATTTTCCACAAAAAGTGGCTAAAACCTCATGGTAAAGAGGGATGAAATGGTAAAAATACACTACAGTCAGGATATTCCACTTATCCATAGGCACAGTAGTCGCACAGAAATGGTCCATTTGGCCTGTAGAATGACAGCGTTGAATGCACCTATTAGATATTTGTTTTAGGCAATTGTAAAGGACATTTTGGATTTTAAGATTATAAGGTGTGTTCCTTTCCCTGCTCACCCACAAATATTGATGTGCAGTTGTGAATGAAACTTGAATGAGCGGGACTTTGCCCAACGTGGGCGGAAGATGCTAATTTTAGAGTCTTCTCATTGTCTTGGCTTCCTGCCCTTTGTCAGCTGCTCCATTAGCTCAAAAACAGTCGGCATAAAGATACCAGTGAAAATCCACAAAGGTATCCTGAAGCACACACGCATCCCAGTTTGCACAGGCTCGGCAGCTTCCTCTCGCTTTCATCTCCTGCCTTCTTCCTGCTCAAAGGCACAAGGCGGTGATCGGCTGTGTGTGCTGCACAGTGGGGAAGATTCCAGAGCTTTGTTTTCGCTGTCAGTGTCTCTGTGGCGTGCTCTCGTCCTCGTGCCAGCTGTTTATATCATCTCGGTGTCTTTTTCTTTTCCCTTTGCTTTGTCCGCATGCCTTGTGTGCTTTGCTGTGGCCGTGAGTATGTAGGGCATTGAAGAGGTAGGTTGTGTGTCGCATGCCACGCGTACTCTGTGTTGTACTCGAAAGGACAGACCTCTGCTGCCTCCATCTCGGTACTAACATGCTTGCCTTCCCATACTCGCCTTTGCATTTCTCCTGAGGAACACCCGCATTCTTCCAGTAGGTCCGATTCACTGGAAAACAGTGGAATTCAGTGTGCTAGGATATTGCTTAGACTTTTATTCTTGGTCTCCGTACCGCATCAAAATAAGCTCTTTGGTTAAAAAAGGACCCATTGCTTTCTTTTAGTTTATTTTTAACTTGCTTTATAACTTGACATCTGATGATGCATAAATTAAATTACAAAAACATATTTAAACAGATTTTAGATGAGCCTCAGTTCTTTAATTTTACAGAGTTAATCTGTGAAATCCTGTGATGCTTGGATTCATTGGAATGATTCATTAGGAGCCCCTGTATTGCCTAAAAATATTTAAATGTACATTCTTCAAAGGGAGTAAATTATGCATGCGTCCTCCTGTTCCCTAGTTAATGTTGCATGTCGGAGGAAAGCCCTGCGTACTGAAGGAATTACATATTTGTATTTTCTATACATTTCATAATGTGTTTGCTGAAATTTTATGGCATTTTTCACTAAAGAGGTGGAATTGCTACTAAATCTGCTTGCTACACATAGATATTTTTAAATTGTATTTTACTTAAATATTTTGAGCAATTTTTACCATTTTTCTCAAGTAACTATTAAATGAGTTTTTTAAATGCAGAATTTCATTTCTCTGTTATATTGTAGCTAAAGTAGAAATATAAATTCCATTCCCAATGATATTAAGGGGACACTTTTATTGGTATTATCTGCTGCATCTATGTTTGTGCTACTTCTGTTTACATACAAGCCTTATCTGGAGTTGTGTTTGCTAATTCATTAACGGATAACAATTCTTATGCTAAAACACTTCATATTTAAAATCTTAGTCAAACCTATATTCTCACTTTGAGGGAAGGAAAGCATTTACAGCCTTCCTGAAACATAGTAGGGATTATTATGAGGAAAATTAAAGCATTTTAAAAGCAGAGCAGTTTCAGCATGGTCCAAATACATATATTTCTATTTAAAAAAAAAAAAGATGTAATGGAATAGTAACAATAAGGATATGCAGGATATTGAAATGTTACTCATCATTAAAGGGGTTTAGGATTTATTTTTTTTTTTACAAGTGCAGTTTTTGTAATACCTCTATTTTTATCGTCTATATAAATCGTACAGGAAAATAGAGAACAAGAATGTGAGGCCTTTTTAGGTTTTGTATGCTTTGTAACTTTTAAAATGCAGTGTTACCCACAGGCCTTTGTCACCTCCCTGAGATTTCCATTTTGGAGGGACTATGCAAGCACTCTCAGAAGCGAGGAGGAACACCTTCACCTGTCTCAGGGTCTGAAGGCCTCACACATTTTGTATTCTTTCCATTGAATCTTGCCAACATTGAAATGAAATTTTTCTTGCTCTAGGACTGTCCTTTAGACTCCTCTTGCAGGGTCTTGTCCAGAATATTTACAGTTGAAAAAAATGCCTGGAATGAGACAGAGCATCTAGTCTTGGAATGGAAAGCAATCATGTGGTGTGCCTGGAGTGTGGCAGCTGGAGCTGGAGAGGGGAGCAGACTGATAATGGTGGGGAGAAAGTCTGGTGTGTGCCATTTGGGTTGGAGAAGGGCCATGGAAAAGAAAGGAGGCTCAGCTGGAGCTGGAAGCAGTGGAAGGTCGGTCACAGACATGTACGATACCAATGGGAAAACAAAAGGAAGGAAGCCATGCGGGGTGAAATCCAGATTTTTTTGGGGTTGGGTTTTTTTGTGGTGAATGTGCTTCAGACACCCCTTAACACTCCTTCTGGGAACCTATTCAGATTTATTTGTAATCCTCTGTCTCCTTTTGTATATATGCATCCTAGTAAATAGGTGTTCTGCTATTTCCACACAGCACTGGGTTCCTACCAAAAAGCCGCTGTAGAGGATCCTGACCCTGTCTGGGCACTATGCTGTGGTTACAGAGCGGTTTTCCTGCAGTAATGCTGCTCTGGCATTTTCTCCCGGTCTTCAGATATGTGCAGAGCACTAATAATTCATTGGCAGCTTTTGCCATTCCTAAAGTAATGTCAGATTATGAATATCTAATCACAATGCAGAAATTTGCTATAAAAAATTCAATGGATTCATATAATGTTTACAAGGGAGCAGGAAGGGGTGTTGTACAGATTTTCTAAGCAAGCTGTGCAGACAGTGACTATTATTTAGAGCTAGTTAAGTTTTAATCTTATTACTCCAGCAAATGCATGCTATAGTTTTTGCTGTATTTTAAAAATTTGTATCTTGACTGGCAGACATGGAGGAATACTTCAGAGCATGGTTAATTATGCCAAGATTCTGAGAGCTTAGAGCAAGAGGGAGACTTGCCTTGTTCATTTTTACGGAGATGAGGTTTAGTAGTAATGAAAAATTAACAAAGGAAAAGGCCTTTATTTGTGAGAAAATTTAGACAATTTTGCACATCTAACATACAAGATACTAAAATTTTGTTTCACCCTTATAAAAATGAGAATATGCAGCAGCAGTTTAGCAGAATTCTTTGATAATTTGGCCTTTGCCGTTCATGTGCTATCACCAGTTTTTGTTCGAATGAGCACTGAATGTGCCCAACTGTCCTTCCGTGGAGATGCATTTCCCATTAAGAATCCCTCACAAGAACAACCTCTTTTTATCTTAGTCTTTCTGGTAAGCTGAAGTAGAGCATTTTAATCACTGTGAAATGACCCAATAACTTATCTTTCTGAGCCCTGCATTTAGGAGTCATGAATTCAGAATTAATTTTGCAGGTTAAAAAATAACCAGTGACTGTTTTTTCAAGAAAAAAAGGCAAAAGTTTACCTTCGATTCTGAAAGCCATTTAAGAGGAAAATAGGGAATTTAATGGCTTCCATACCTACAGAGAGGATTGTAGTGGCATTTCCAACAGTGACCCAGCTGTCAGTTACGTTGCAAAGTGTGAAGATGAGGAGATAAATATTAGACTTCCTAAAATATGAAATTGCTGAGTTTCTTGTCTCCTGGCACGGTGGCCTTTGTGTTTGTGGGACAGCCATTATCCATGCTTCAACATCTGTGTCTCTTTGACCAAGTGTTATATGTCCTGCCAGTTGATGTGTTTGATACTGTGTCCATGTGTGTTCTTCAGTTTACACGGTGGAGCAATTAGCAATGGAATGATTAAAAAAGTAAATAGGCAAGCTCCCACAGTGGATTTCAGAGCACTCTGAAAGCAGCTCTCACTGCAATTTCCCTCATCTTTGACAAAAACATATAAGCAAAACCAGAATATAAAGTATTAAATGTACAATAACTTTAAAATATACATGTTGTTTTCCCCAAGGCAGAAGGAGGGAGAAGAAGAGGGTTTTATGGAAAGGCTGAAAAGAATATTGCTTCATTTGCCTGCTGCAAAGCGCACGGAGAGTAAATGGTGATGCATTTGGAAAAGTGATGACAGGATAGAATAGGATAGGTAGCGATTTTTTATCTCTACTTTTAGAGGCAATTATAAGTAAGAACAGAGGAGAAATCATGCTTTTTAATGATTAAGTTATTATTTTTGTTTTCCTTGTGGAGTTGATGTGTTTTTTAGCTTGTATTTTTCTTCATTTTTCTCCCTCTGGGGATTTGTCCTGTTTTTTTTCAAGGGTTCACATTTTCTACCTTTCTTTTGCTGTTGTATTAAATTGAATGACATCAAAGTTGCTGTGCAGATAGAGAAAGTGAACCTCCCACACGGATTAATAATGTGAGAGTATTACTAGGCTATTTTTGCATAGCCAAAATGATGTTACAATTGCAGTGGCACTGTACAGTCTAGAGCTTCTTTTAATTTAAAAATGTTAGCAGTAGAAGTAAAAATATAGCAATGTAGACTTCCTCCAAACTTCAGCAAGGCAAACAGCACATCTGTGTGTGAAGCGGGGGTCACTAACTCATACTTAAGGCCATTGAGGTCTAATGAGGTGAAAACTTGGGTTTCTACCCCTTATGCATTTTCTTTTCCTCTCATTCAGGACTAATATTCTTTTGCAACCATTTTTCTTGCCTCATATTTCCTGTATTTTTCTGCACAAAGTCCAGACTATAGCAGAGTTACCTAGAATGCACTCTCCTATCTCAATGTTTCCTTGACACATCTTTTGCTACCCCTGCTGTGATCGTTACTGGGTCACCTGAGCAAGTCTTTTTGTATAGGCTGGTGTTCTGCAACAGGAAAGATACTGCGGAGCTGATGGTCTCACAGCAATTTTAGGAAAGAATTGTGAGCTCTCTTTTCACCACTGAGTCTCAGAAATGAAAGGCTTTGTTCTGTTTGTTTCTCTCTTTCTGGTTTCCTCTGTTTTAAAATCTTCTTTCTCCTGCTGCCTGTTTAAAAAAAAAAGTAAATTCTAGAGTAAATTTTCTAGCATGAACATTTCCTGTTTCATCCCCACATCAAAAGCAATCCAAAGGACAAGGGTTGAATAATGGAGCATCCTTGGCCCAGCAGATACTATCCAGGGAGAGGCAGTACAATCTCAAAGCCATGCAGAGGAGGAGGGGAGGACGCAACGCATGCTCGCATTATCCTCTTTGATAAGAGATTTCAACACACAGCGGGCTTTCTATCTGAAATGGAGTGTGCTTGGAGTGTCCTTTACCAGTGCAAGGAAAAACAGGGATGAAACTTCATGTTGTGAAGCCAGCTTCCACTGGAAGTGCAAAAGAAGGGAGCTTTTTCACATGCATTCTTGGAAGGGTATTCCTCAGAGTGCCAGGACGGATAGTCGGGGATGTGCTTATTTGGTTTTCTTCCTTTTACTTTAAGGATGGACTCACCCCACTCCACTGTGCTGCAAGAAGTGGACATGACCAAGTTGTGGAGCTGCTCCTGGAACGAGGTGCCCCACTGCTTGCACGGACCAAGGTGAGTGTCTTATTAGAGTATGTTAACAGCTCGATGTGACTTTCCACAGAATTTTCAATGTCGCTGGAAGGACAGGGAAGAAGACAGGGACATTTATGTTGTCCCAAAGGAAATGTATTACTGGGTAGAATGATCCAAAATAAGGTTTTCTTACATAATTTGGGTCTATCCTTACCAAATATATGAAACAATATACACTTCTTGGCCCCTCTCTATTATATCAGGTTAAACACATGATAATACAGTGCTACTGCAAGTGCTTCCCTTGTGTTGCTTCCTAAGACCAGAGGTCACAGAGGTGGGAAAGCTGGGTCAGTCACTCTTGAGAGATGACTTCCGGTATGTATTTTCTGATCCTTTAGATAAGCTAACTAAGACCTGTGACTTGCAGCTTCTCCTGATTTTTTTCATGGACTATTTCAGACTTGATAAGCGATTTCAGTGTGCTCTTACTGATTTCTGAAAAGCTCACACCTAAGATTAAGGCATTTCCTAGAAATGCTGTCCCTTTGGTCAAACTGATGAGAGAAAGATATCCCACTGCGCAGTGCTTCACATCACTAAATTTCAGAGTACCTGACAAAGGTAGCTGGTATCCTCTTTTTTTTTCTAAAACCAACTTGTTATACGTAAATAGAAACAATTCTATTTGTCTACCTTCCATGGAGTCCAATATTTACAAAAAGATCTATTAAAGCCAGACAGGGCTATAAAATAGAATTCCTGCTTCCACTGCCCTTCAACTGTTTCAGTTTGAACAAAAGGGCCAGCCTCGGTGACGGTTGAAAGGATCATTTCCCAGAAACTCAGGGGTCAGGTTTGCCAATACAATTTGTTTCTTATATTGACCATATAAAGAAAAAAATACGGGTTCCTTAAGAAATACGATGATGCATAAGTAGGTGGTTTTCCTCTGATTAACAAACAACCTATGTTGTAACCTGTGTTATGATGAGTATCCCCAGAACTGTCTTTTTAGGTCAAGATATGTTTTATTAAATCATGAGGCAAATCCCTTCGATTCTTTTGCTTTGATTAAATTCTGATTTTAGTTACTTATCTGATGTTCCTCTACCTGTGCCTGCATATGCTGGGAGGGAATGGGAGGGCTAGAAGTTTCTTCAGTTTTTCTTCTAGTCGATAGTTCAGATACGGGTCTGTTTCAGTGCTGCAGGTACTCAAGAGCTCCCAATGGCATCTTCTAAGATGTGCCATGATCTAAGTGAGAGTGACCAGAAGTTACTGTTTCTTTTTTGCCACAGAATGGACTCTCTCCACTTCACATGGCGGCCCAGGGGGACCACGTGGAATGTGTCAAACACCTACTGCAGCACAAAGCTCCCGTGGATGATGTCACACTGGATTACCTGACTGCCCTACACGTGGCCGCACACTGTGGCCACTATCGTGTCACCAAGCTCCTTCTGGACAAGAGAGCAAATCCCAATGCTCGCGCCCTGGTAAACTTGTCCCACCTGTGTCGTGTAGCAAAGCTGTCAGGGCAGATGAGTAGCTTTTACCAGTACAGAAAGTGAAAACTCTGCCAGCAAACTCCAACAACCTCAAACGGTTGCAGTAGCAGCAGGGTTTGTCACATCTGCTGGTTACCAGTGTTGTGTCTTGTATCTTTAGGCCTAGTCATGGAACACATCCCATGGTAAGCGGCTGTAGGATCAGATCTTGAAGCTCTATGGAGTTCCTAAACTCAGAGCCCTCTCTAGCTGATGCTGACGCATGCATTGGTATTTTACTGAATTCATATTTCAGTTTTCCATACCATGCGATATGATACACAGATAATTTCTAAGCTTTCAACTGAATCAGTATGTTAATTAGCATGGAGAAAACATATTAAAAAGCCAGTATTATCAAATTGTTACATTCCCCTCTAAGAGAAAAACATCACCTATAGCTTTGGAAACATATAAAGCTTTCAAGGGTCTTTAATCTATCCAAACCCAGACAAGATTCCAATTTTCTCTAATAGGAAGTGTCCCCGTGAACTATTAACTGGATGGAAGTTAAAATACCAATATATTACAGTCAGTGAGGGAAAGAGACTGTGAACTCTTGAGGAGATACTTCTGCATGGCAAGAAGTCTGCTGTTGCCTGCTGTATTCAGTTCTTCCACAGAACTTTGACTGCAGGCTTCTTGCCTTCACTATGACCCTATGTTTTTCTGTGACAGCTGCCCCATCCCTTACTTCCCTTAATTGCTTGGAACTGACTTTTTATCAACGCAATTTTCTTCTGCCCTCTCATTTTCCTTGGCCTCTCTAGATGCACAAATCCCGTAACCCCTCTTGCTTCCTCTTCATATGCTTTTCTTGTTTTACCTTTCTCAATATTATGTTCACTTGTTTTTTCAATGCTGTTTTCATCCTTTCTCGTTTTTCTTGCCAGTATTCTGGTAATCTTTAGCTTTACTTTCCTCAGCTACCCACACATCCTAGTCCCTGCATCTTCTTTCTTTCCTTCCGTGACCAGAAATACACCTTCTGTTCTCTTCCCTCCTTCCCCCCATGAGAATCATCTGAAATAAAGAGAGAACACCCTCAGGCCGCAGCCTCTCTGCTCTCTTCCCTCCAGACTGTTGGGTTTTTTACCTGTCTTTTGTTTCCTCTCCCATCAGGGACTTGTTGCCTCTGGCTTGTTTACAATATTTAATATATTAAATGACGCTTATCATTTCTCCTAGTGATACGTTTTTTCTGCCTTCTCCTCTCCCCTGTTAAACTGTTCCTCATTGAATAGCAGTAGCAAAATTAAATCAACTCGGGCAGTAAAATTAAGTGAAAACATGGAAACTAGTGAAACAGTAAAACTCCCTATGAAATATATTGAGAGATGTTGTGCAGGAGGGGAAATATGTAATGGTTTTGATTACTTCTTTAGAAATTGGAGAAGGCTATTAGTAGCAATATTCAGCAAAGTCCTGTGATAGAATAATAAAAATAATACATTTTCAGCTAGATTTAAAAGAAAAGTAATCGTTAATGTTTGCAAAATGATTTGGAGATACAAGCGCTATATGAGTTCTTAGCTTTTTCAATTTGTCTGTGCTTTAAAGTACCTTCAAATCAACTAGTAATTAACATTGGCCTTAACAGAAGCTGACTGTAGAATAATCTGTCACGTACTCATAGTGTCTTTCCATGAGCTAAGATTTCACTGTTAAGTTCTATGTACTGCTAGTTGATTGTTTAGCAATACTGATCCTTTTCATTAGAAAATACAGCAACTTTTCAATATTACCTAAAAATGTTACCTGTGCTTTTCACTAAAACATTCACGTATGGTGAATAATGTGTTTGCTTAGCTTTAGGCACACGCTTAACCTGTATTAACTGTAATAGTACATCAAAAAAGCTTGAAGTCAAAGCATGTGTGCAGTATAGACTACAAACACGTGCTTTGATTCAGGCCCCAATCTTACTGAATAAGCATTTCCGAAGAAATGAATACGTGCTGATGGTAAGCACAGCACCAAACCCATTGTCTCACAATCCAAAAAGCTATCTTGATTTAAGATGTTTCCTTCCCCACCCCCCTTTCATTCCTGTCCCCACCCCATTTAATTTTAATCCAGGTGAGAGCTGATACCTTACTTAAAATGCTTTATGGCTCAGCAGGGCAGGAATAAAGGAAGGGGGCTGCAAACGCTTAGAGTGAACACTTTGTATTGTGAAACCAGGGCTGAAGTAGTGGATATTTATTTGAGATACCTGACAGAATGCACACACACACAAACATGAATACAGTATGCCATAGATTGATACATAAATATAAAAATAAATACACTGATACTTAGATTACATGTTATCCTAAAAAGACAAATTGAATAAGGTGGACTCTGGACAAAGTACTTTGCTCTTTTCCAGGAGAGGTAGAGAATATGCTTTATGCATTTGAAAAGACACTAACTGATTTCAAAGTGATCACTATCATTTCATATATTTTCCATCTGTTAGGCAATCTTGGGAACCAGTTTAAGTCATCCTTATGTATACATGTGTGCAACCTTCAGAACCACGTACGTACACGTGCGCACACATACACTTGGAAGTCAGAGCAGGCGTGTCTGTATTTGGTGTTAGGAGGTGGAAGTTAAATTTCCCTCTGTCGCCCGAGAAGAAAGCAGCAGCTCTGCTTTGTTCGGCCTCAGACTACTGGGAGGTGTCTGTAGTTCATAACGTGTTGTGCTTAAAGAATGTTTGCTTCTGGTATTCTAACACTTCTGCTCCTGGTGTGCTGGCATGGAGCTGTCTGGAAAGTGTGGCTGCATGTTTTGAACTAACATAACTGTCTTTTGCACAGAATGGTTTTACTCCACTGCACATTGCCTGCAAGAAAAATCGCATCAAAGTCATGGAACTCCTGGTGAAATATGGGGCTTCAATCCAGGCTATAACAGAGGTAGAAAAATGTTTCATGTCCTGAAGAAACATTCCTTCTCTCTCTCTTTTTGCTTCCTTTTTTCTCTCTCCTGTCATACCTCACTTTCACTTATGTTTTATTTAAATGAAGAAGCCCCTTCCCTACACCCGTGCAGAGGAGTAAAACTGCTCTTGCTTTGTTTCGCAGTCGGGCCTCACACCAATACACGTGGCTGCATTTATGGGCCACTTGAACATAGTCCTCCTTCTGCTGCAGAACGGAGCCTCTCCCGATGTGACTAACATTGTGAGTATAGCTTTGACTAGAATCATCTGTGCAAGACCTTCTCCATAAATGGTCTGGCCTACTATGTAGCTCAACCAAAGGTCACATTTTAATGATATTTTATGACTTCATTGCATTTTAGGACAAATTATTCTATCATCTTTAGTGAAGATGAGAAAATGGTGATTGTGTATGCATTATAAACCATCTGTGGTTTCATGTATTCTTCGACGCTGCTTGAGTAGGTCAGGTTTCCCTTAGAAACAGACAAAGCTCACCAAATACACCCAAAACCGATTATAAGCTAGGTCACAGGGAAGACTGTTTCCATTCTGCAGGATGAAATGGGAGCCCAAATGGCTCTAATTTCTGCTTGCATAGTTTCACTGGCTGCCATGAAATTGTGTCATTTGTAGCAGTGAAAGGGTATAAGATGCTTAAAACCTAACAATTAAACGAAAAGAAAAAGTGAAACTCAAGATGTTCCTCTTACACAGGAAATTCCAGGAAGTGGTGCCTTGCAAAAGAACATGCTTAAATCTAGAAAATGTGACCTTTGGGAGGTAACACAAAACGCAGAACCTGACTTACCATAGAAATCAGTGTTTGTATACCAATAGCCTTGTTACCAAGAAGAATAACAAGAACAAGAACGCAATAGTTTTCTGAGCTGTATTTCATAGATATCTCACTGTTCGAATTTGGCAATATAAACAAATATTCAATGTATGACCACCTGAACTTTGAACGCTGTTTTTTACCAGTAAATAATGCTATAGATAAATGTTCCCAACCACGAAATAACAACAAAAATTTGGTAATCCGGGTACACTGGATTAATCAGCTTTTCTCAGAAAAATCTTATATGGAACCTAGTAAAAATGTTGAGCACACTGAGTTGTTTCCTTGAATCGTTAGACAGACTTCTCTTGACAAAGTCTCTTACTGCTTTGATACTTTTTGATAGAAGCAATCTTTATATAAGAACTTTATTGAGGATAGGAAAGCCAACAAGAAATACTTGTGGAAGCAATTAAAAGTATTGCGTTATCAGACGTTTGTGTGCAAAGTTTCACGCTTTACAATGTATGATACACAGGTGTCTTGGCTCCTACTTGGAAAGCTGAAGTTCCCTGTTAAATTACTGTTTCCAAAAGCTAAATTGCTTTTCTAATTGAAGTACAAAAGGGACTATAGAAATTTGATCTTTAGAGTGTGTGAAATGTAAACTTTATTCACGTTTTCAACAGCTCATTCTCCAGGTAATTAAGTTGATATAGATGAACTGCTCTATTAAGATTTGTAGCTAGGGATGTGAGATTTTGTTTGTTGCCTACTTGCTAATCACAGCTGGTAATAGAATGTTAATTTTTAAATTGCAAGATAAATCCACTGGTGAAGAGAGTTTGCTTTAATTAGAAGTTCATAACAACAGGCAAACTCAGGCTGCTTCTTTTCCCACATCTGGATGAAGGACAAGAAGACACAATTCCTGACTTATGATGCAAAAGATCTTGACCACAGTGCTCATTTTGGCGATTAACACAAAGAAGTGATCAGTCCTGCTATGTTCTCGCAACGTAACAGATAAATGCAGGGCTCCTGATTGTGGAACTGTCCCAGGACCTAGTGTACCAGAGACCAGTGAGGGGCCTGGGGACTATTTAAAGTCTGCTTTAGGACAGCACACTCAAACAAGTGTTGCACGGTGCAAAGTTAAGCTAGAAACACCTTTGTCAAGAAATACTTGCTTTCGGTATTCCTTTGCAAACCTATGCAAAAAGCAAATGCTTTGAATATATTATCCATCCTTCATTATCCTGATCTGAAATGCCACATTACTCCGGTCAGCTTTCCAAAATTTCATATTCTCCTTCAAATTCTGTGGGCTACAAAAGGCTTGAAAGAAGATTCATTCCATAGCCTGCAGACAGGGCCAGGCTGCTGAGCACAGATTTTACACATTTCATATGCTGGCTCAGTTGTGCACAGCCGTTGCAAGGCCTTTTAGTGCTGCCAGCTCCATACAGTGTGCAGGAAGAGACCATCTGGAGAAATATCCTCATCCATCTTGAGGCTCATGTGCCTCGCAATCCCTGGAGAGAGTCAGGCTCAATATACTCTTGTCTCCTGCATTGCACACAAGCTCTGATGCCCTGTTACATAGAAGGCTGGGGAAAATATGTGACCAGCCTATATGGCAGCATTTTCTATAAACCAGGATTTTCATTCTGACCCTCTATAGTGAGATTGTTTGTCTGGGATCACCGAGTTTGCAAACCAAAGTGTGCCCAGGCCCAACAACACCCTTCTGAACGACTTGTTGCTGGGTCTAAAGCCAGTTTCTCAGCTGGTGGAGAGGCAGGTCTCTGCATGAGCTGACATGGGTGGAATTTACACTTTTGGAGTTCTGCTTCTTCGTGGAGATTTAGGACACTGAAACACTTTTGCTTTTCTGCAGCGTGGAGAAACTGCATTGCACATGGCAGCACGTGCTGGGCAGGTGGAAGTAGTTCGCTGCCTCCTGAGAAACGGGGCCCTGGTTGATGCCCGAGCCAGGGTAGGTGTTCTGCTAACAATCTTTTTTTTTTTTGCTTTCTCTTACTCAAAAGCATAGCTGAAGCAGAGGAGCTAGGGAGGAGCAATTTCATTTAAATTTGATCTACTGATTCAGTATTAAGCACACCTAAAGCCAGTTCTGAAAACAGTAACCTATTTATGCAGAGATCTTCTGAAGGGAATGTGTGTGGTGGGCTGGCCCTGGCTGGCAAGAACTGGAAGGGCAAAAGGGAGAAAATCTCTTGAGTCGAGACAAAGACAGTTTAATAGGTGAAAGGAGAAATAAAAAACCCCACAAATGATGCAAAGGCAATCCTCCCACAATTCTCCCAGCCTCCCACAAGCAGACCAATGCCCAAGCCAGTTGCTGAGCAACAGCTCCTTTAGAAAAACTCCCCCCATGTTTTATCACTGAGTATGATGTTGTGTGGTGTGGATTTTCTCTTGGGTCAGTTCAGGCCAGCTGTCCTGGCTGTGTCCCCTCCCAAACTCTTGCCCATCCCCAGCCTATTCCCTGGATGGCAGAGGAAGAAATAGAAGAAGCTTTGGTGCTGTGTAAGCAGCAGTCTCAACCAGAGCACCATACAGGCTGCTCAAATGAAAATTAACTCTATCCCAGCCAGACCCAGTACATTTTGCCTGGCTCAGTATCTATGACATTGCTATGTGCAATGTATCTATTTTATCTAAGCAAGGAGGTGCACAGCCGTGCCCTAAAACCAAGCATCAGAGGTTCCCATATGAGTTAGTGCCAAATTTTGAAATCGGGAGGACTGTTTGTACAGCACGGTACAGCTCTTGCAGAATAAAGGACACAGTGATGCTCACAGCGATGTGCGCTATCTGCTTGATGAAAAAACAGCGTTTTTCTTCACAGTTCCCTTTAATTCTAATAAGACATTGCTGAAGGTCGTCACAAAAATTAACTCATGAGCCCTCCATTACTGCCTTTTTTGCACTATTCCTTCCTATGGTTTTTGCATAGATAGATCTGTTGGGATCAACCAGAGTATTGTGTTCAGGGTGGTTCTACCCGCACTAATTGTCTACTCGATTTGAGTTGTAGGAAGAACAGACTCCACTGCACATTGCTTCTCGCTTGGGTAAAACGGAGATCGTCCAACTTCTGCTGCAGCACATGGCCCACCCTGATGCCGCCACAACTAATGGGTACACTCCACTGCACATCTCTGCCCGAGAGGGACAAGTTGATGTCGCATCCGTTCTCCTAGAAGCAGGTGCCTCGCACTCCATGTCCACCAAAGTAAGGACCAAATGCTTTACAGCTGTATTCTAGTCTCACAGGCAGCACACCCCTGCTCCACAGGGAATGTACTTTCACACTGAGAAATTGAACTAGTTTGGGCCTTTTGTTTTCTTCTTAATCAACAGCGGTCCAATGGATTGAAGTAATGTATCAGAAGTAAATCAAATTGGGACATCTTTTGCTGTCATGAAAAGCTGGGAGTTTGGTTCCCACTGGAGCCAAATGCAGATCATAATAAATGCACAGTCCCAACACGTTTAAGATGTTTACAAAGCCCTTGTTTCTCTCTTTCCCATTCTGTTATGGGTAGGGCTTTTTTGCCAAAATTTTCAGAAAATAAAAGGGGATGACGGTGACACTTTTTTAATGAACAGGCCATGTTAGTCTTCAATACCTTGCTTATTTAAATAGTAAAATAATTCTGGTCATACAGGTCAGCATCTGTCCAGTCGCATCTGATGCTGAATCTATTTTCAGTGCTTCTATAAATGACGTGTCATATGACATAATAGGACACTTTGTCAGGGGTTATAAAATAAGTAGCCTGCAGAATCTCTATTGTTTTGTTAGCCAAAAATAGGAACCAAGTAGGTTCCTAACAGAGTGATGGACACGTAGGAAAATAGATAGCAGTGAACAGAACTATGTGCCAAGATAACTTTTACAAATGTGTGGCATGTCCTCAAGTGAGAATCACTAAATTCTCACTATTGATTTAGGCCTTAAAAAAGCACCCCATATTTTACAGCTGGAGCTTAAAACTTATTTTTGAACCATGGGGTGTCTTCCAGGGTTTAGAAGACTAAAACAGCAATTTTCAAATTATGATCCACGGATTACTGGGAACGCTTGCTGTTCTGCTTTTATCCAGCTGTTAAATCACATTAAAATGGCTAAAAATACACTAAATACTTTCCTAATTTCCCATATTGCTTTATGGCAATTGCTTTAGTACTGTGGGAACATTTTGTAATTACGAATAGGAGAAGATGTAGTCCACTAGATAATCTCTCTACAAACCTTGTGATTCGGGGACTGCAAGTGTTTGAGATTTCCTGACGCAAACTCTTTTTGAGGAGGGATTAATGGAACAAGATGATAATGATAATAAACGTTACACATCATTTATGTGTCAGGTCATTGCAGCTCCCCGGAGTTACTGCCAGGGCAGCAGTGCAGTCTGCCACCTACTGTCTTGCATCTCTGAGTTTTCCTTACCAATTATTTTTTAATTAAAAGGACAGGCAAAGAGCAGGTTAGTTTGACACAGACCGTACAGCTGTGCTGTACTGACAAGCGTTGTTCAAACAAATAGAAAAGGACTCTTTTTTGAAAAGACTTTTATTCTTGCCACAAGGTGTTTCTGAAAGCACTGCCATCGAGTCAGGCATGACCTTTCTTAGCTGCGGTTCAGGGGCTGCAGCAGAACTGCTTGGATACGTGAGTCCAAATATAAATCATCTTTCAGAAAACTAAAGCAGGAATACAAAGTTTGGAGCTTTTCTCACTGAATTTAGTTGGTGTTTCATTGTTACTGGCAGCAATTGATACAGGAAATATTTCTAAAGCTGTCATCAAGAAACTAAAATGTGCAGCTGGTTTGGAGTAGAAGTTTGAACAAATGCCTCCGTTGCCCACACCCACAGTGGATGTTGCTTGTAGAGTCTGTATCAAATAAAACATCTGCCAGCCTGACAGACATGCATAGGAAAGAAGAATAAAAGGGAAGGTGTTTTCCTGTATTTCATGCTTTGCAAAGTGCTTTCAAGAGATGGTGCTCCTTCCGGGTGTGGCTGCTGATTCTGCAAGCTAGAATGTAGGTTGAAGAGTCAGTGCTTTATACATAGTTCTTAAAAGAGACATGTTAGTGTGACCTTTAATGTGAACATCTGCTTCTTCTCTCCTGGAATTTTCAGAAGGGATTCACACCTCTGCATGTGGCGGCCAAATATGGGAGCCTGGAAGTGGCAAAACTCCTGCTGCAGCGTCGCGCCTCTCCCGATTCAGCTGGCAAGGTACTGCTGAGAAAGAAAAAGTCTGCATCGTTTTGGATTCTTCCTTAGGAAAGCACTGTGTGAAACCTGCTCACGAAAAAGGCTGCAGCTGCTTTCACACGGTGGCTTTGTTGGGGCCGCGCTCCCCCACAGGTGATGGTTTTGGGCACCGCGCTACCGAGCGTGTGGGGTTTGTGTCCCTGGCAGGAGGGAGAGCTGAGGACAGGTCGGCTTCTGTGGCTCCAGAAGCGCCGGTTGGTTCCGTTAAATTGTCCGAACTGCCAGAATCCCGCTGGATAAGCACGCGGGCAAGGCCCGGCTTCCTCCTGCGGGGAGGGCTCCGGGGAGACGGAAGCTGGGCGATAGCAGGGCCGCCCCGCTCCACCCTCCTCACTGCTTCTCCCTCGCTAGCGGCTAACGCTCGCCCGCCGCCCCGGCGCCGGTCCCCGTGTCCCCTCCCGCCCTAACGCCCCGCCCGCGCGCCGCCTAACGCCGTCCCCGCCCTTGCAGAACGGCCTCACCCCCCTCCACGTGGCGGCGCACTACGACAACCAGAAGGTGGCGCTGTTGCTGCTGGAGAAGGGTGCCTCGCCTCACGCGACCGCCAAGGTGAGCTCGCGCTTCCCGCCTTCCCGCCTCAGGTGCTCTGCTCGCCTCGCGAGCCCCGCCCGCCTCAGGAGCTCTGCCCTCAGGGCAGCCCGGCCGACGCCTCACCGATGCCGTCCGTGCCGGGACTGCCCAAGAGGGACGACCGACCGACCGGAGAATGGTCGCTCGATGTAAAGAAATAAAGTAATTGCCAGGGTGGGGGCGGGCCGCCATGAGGAGGGGTTGCGGGGCCTTGCGGGTGGTGACGATGTGGCTGGCTGTGTCGCTGAGGCGTGTCAAGTTCTTGGGGGTTGGACTAGATGGCCTAAAGGGGTCTAAAGGGCGGGTTTCAAGAGGGTGGGGCCAGATTCTTTAAGGTGGTGCCCGGTACCATGACAAAGGGCAAGGGCCACAAGCTGAAACCTAGGAGGTTCCATCTAAATGTGAGGAAAAACTTTTTTGTGAGGGTACCGGAGCCTAGCCCAGGCTGCCCAGAGAGGTTGTGCAGTCTCCTCCTCTAGAGATATTCAGAACCTGCCTGGATGCGATCCTGGGCTGCCTGCTCTGGGTGACCCTGCTCTAGCTGGGGGGGTTGGACTAGGTGTTTTCCAGAGGTCCCTTCCAACCCCTACCATTCTCTGATTCTGTGACCCTTCCAACCCAAACCAGTCTATGATGGCAAAAATAACAGATGGACAAAGCGACACAACAGCAGGGCCACATGCTACATGTCTGGCTTGAAAATTTAATGAACTCTTTTCTCTGTTAATAAGGAGTAACATACAATAATACCATTTTATGATGTCTGACATGGCTGTTGTGTTAACTTCATTCTTGTTTTGTTTCCTGACTGGTGCTAGAATGGATACACTCCTCTGCATATTGCTGCCAAGAAAAATCAGATGCAGATAGCTACCACCCTGTTGAACTATGGGGCTGAGACCAACATTTTGACCAAGCAGGGAGTCACTCCGCTTCATTTGGCCTCCCAAGAAGGTCACACTGACATGGTGACCTTGCTTTTGGAGAAAGGATCCAATATCCATGTGGCAACAAAGGTAACTCAGAACCGGAGACAAAGCGCTGTGGGTGGGAGTATCCAGTAAGATGCAAAGTGCGGTGTAGGAATGATGTCATGTTGTCAGGAATTCACTTCCTTATAGACATATTTGTGCATCTGCAGAGGTGATAACAGGTGGGTGAACAGTAAAAGTGAGAAGAGGATATCTAGGACTGGCAGGTGGATTGACCAGTTCACGTATTTCATGTAATTAATAGCTCTACTGGGTGATGCACAGGAAGAGCTGCAGCTGTTTGCTGTGACTGGAGGAAACACCCGGCTTTGGTAGAGAGGTTACAGGAGGAAAGGCAAACCAAAAAAAAATTGATTTTTTTTTTTTTTTAAATTGTACAGAGCAGCTTTTTCATAGAAAACAAGTTCCTTAAAATAACCCAATTATTGTAGATCGTCATAGGTCACCAGATTTAGCCAGGTATATTTGTTAGTCATAGGTAAGGTCAAAATTCTGCAGCTTTTGTTCATACAAGTCAAAATAGAAGGCTCAGGTCTCTCATTGTGTGGCATTAATGTATTATGCTGCCTAACCTGTGAGAACCAAGGTGATTTTCTTTTCTCTTACAAACTTTGTTCCCTGCCTTGATCACAGGCAAGTACTGTGTGCCTGATCACAGTGAGCTTTTAGTTAAAGGCTGCATCTATTTCCTTGTCATCTTTGAATGGGATCTATTTCTGGAGTTGTTTGCTTCATTCTAACTCGTGCCTGCAGTTGTTGAGGTTCCCTTTCCAGTCTGAGGAGTGGGAAGCACAGTGAGTGTGCTTCCCTAATTTGTTAATGGGCTCCTCAGCTTCCCAAGTGACATTATTGTATAAAATCTGAGTGTGATCATTGATGCAGGAAAGTTTTACTCTGTGGTGATGATGATGTAATTGCTTTGGAGCTGTTTGTCAGCCGGAAGAGGAGAAAGATTGACTCTACGTTGTTTAAAAAACCTGCCCATACTTAGAAGCTATAGTTAGGATCTCTTCATGTTTTAAAGATGAGAAAGTGGGAAAGTCTGGATTTCTTTCCTCGTGTAAAGTAGATTTTCTTCTTATTTTTATTTTTATCTTTATTTTTTAATTTATTTTGTGTATTCCACCTCCAGACTGGACTGACATCCCTACACCTTGCAGCTCAAGAGGATAAAGTGAATGTAGCTGAAATACTCACAAAACATGGTGCAAACCAAGATGCTCAGACAAAGGTAAATCATGGAGTGGCTACTGTCTCCAGTGAGCCAGGGGATGCTACCATTGTAAAAGGAATGTTCCACTGAGATTTCAGTTTTACTTCTTTGTTCTCTTATTGTAGCTTGGTTATACACCTTTAATTGTGGCGTGTCACTATGGAAACATCAAAATGGTGAATTTTCTTCTCAAGCAGGGAGCAAATGTCAATGCTAAAACAAAGGTAAAGGATTTTTCATTGCTTGCTTTTGCACATTATTATGAACCTGGTAGCCAAGCGCTACAAATACCTACCATAGGTGCTTTTTCACTAGGAAACTCTTAATTATTGCGTGGTAGGTGTCAAGGTGTGGTGAATTGTGGCGGTAGCGGAACGCCATCTGTCTGCTACATCTCAGTGTGTAGCCTTCCCAGAAGAGAAGTCAGGTAACTCTTTGGGTCTATGGAAGAAGGAGATAGAGAATGGGTTCATTGTTTGTTTCTTTTTCTTTTTGCTTGGAAACTTACAAATACAAGCTTGTTTCTGATATCATTTACAAATGGTTTACACCAGTGGAATACTGGTGTGCTGCCAAACTAGTAAGTAACAGTTCAGACACTTGAGGGGTGATGCCAGGTTTTCTCCAGTCTGCTGGGAGAAGAGTGGGAAGAACTGCTGGTGATCAAAGTGTGGGTGGTATGACTTTGGGAGAGGAAGCAGCTGTGGTGGGGGAAACCAGTTTACCGGAGACAGCTTTGGGGGTTTTTTTGAGGGGAATCTGAGTACACTGTTACTGACCAGTTACACTGAAATGGACCTGCCTGCCTATAGCTAACATCTGAACAACATCCACTGACTTCAGCACTTTCTTCTAGTACAAGCTGCTGGGCAGGAATTTGTAGGAAGAACTGTGTATCCCCTAAGCATATGCAGAGAGGTTCTGGTGACAGTAACAGTGCATTGCATTCCAGGTACCATCACATCACCCTTATCAGAAAGAGAAGGCTAACTCAGGAGCTGCAGGGCTTCAGCTTAGTTAAAGCTGGCTTCAGGCAATAGCTAGTGACCAGCTTCAGATTGGATGGCTTGGGATCCATATGAAGGTGGCCACGGATATTTCGCGTGACATACTTAGTATTTGTAATCAAAATCAGAGGCTCGTGGTCAGCTGGTCCCTCTGGTCGCCTCCTCTGTCCCTGGCTGTGATCTGTGGGTTGGAGTCATTTCTCAAAGTCGTGCTATTTCATCAGAGTGGTCACAGGTCAATGTGGTAAGAAACAGCAAAATAAATACAAGATGCTAGCCCATCCCTCATGAGATCACCCCAAATCAGTGGGTAAAACCCAGAGATTCCAAAAGTACAGGCAACACTGCTAGAAAAACAACTGATAAGAGTGAATAAAGCAGACGCTAGCAGGATCCAAGCGATAGCTGCCAAGACATTCAGCTAAGGTATTTGGAGGCTAACTAAAGGGACAGACATACTTGTGTCTTTAATATTAGGTCTCACTCTATGTTGAAGGGACCACCAGGCCAGATTCTGATGCTATTTCCCCAGGTATTTAACTTATTTAGAATAATTTCATTAAAGTCAGCAAGTTTATATGAGAATATAGGGCAGTGGTTCTCCAACATCTCATACCGAGGGACCAATAAAAACACTGGCAATCTGTCAACTGGTACTGTGGACTCAGTTTAAAGAGCAATCCATCCTGGCTGGATTCAGGATAGGCATGTTAAAGAGTAAGTGACCTCTCCTGCAGCTTGGTCTTCAACAAGAGGAAGCCTGCATGATGCTTTTTGCCATCTCTAGGGAAAAATAATGTGACTGAATTCTCGTTTTGAAGGACTGCGCTAGTATTTAAGGAGAGATAGTAAATTTACTTTGCACTACAGCCTACAGTAAAATCCTCCTTCGATTCTCTAGTAGTCCATGCACACATACAGTAAACATAAGAACTGTAACAGTCCTGAGCTATCACTATTTAATTAGTAGTACAAAGCATTAATTGCATCTGTTTGCCAGAGAGATAACTCTGTGTGTCTTTCAGAGCCTATCCCCAGGCTTTACATAAGTGTGCAGTGAGATCAACTTGGTGTTTTCTTCCAGTTTATTCTCTGCTTGCTTTCAAAACCAATTGCAAATAATTTTGTAAATGAATTGCCTGACTGGACTTACACAATACCATCTCAGATCAACTAGCTGAAGGATGCTTTGGTTATGCCTCTGTGTTGTATAATGTTGGAATGAATCACTGGAGCAGAGAAGTATATGGAGTTCAGCGTGTTTATTAATACAGACATTTTCTACATGTTTTTAAGTGTAGTTACTGCCTGGCTAAGCCTTTTGAAGGCCAAGTAAAGCTCAGATTGATTGACACTTTTAATAGGTATGTGTTGTTAGCCTTTTTAAAAGCAAATTGTCTCAAATCACTACTGTTAAAGTGATGTCTTTTTAAAATAGGCTCAAATAATTTAAAGGCAAATCTCGGGGCTTCTATAGAAGACTAAGATGTGAGAGGAAGAAAAACGTTCTCTGCCTCAGCTACGATTCTATGTCCTTGGAGTGCCACTTTAACTTTACTGCTCCTCATTGTCTCTCCCTCTGATTTAGGAAATGAGGAATTATCTGTCTTCCTAGAGATTGCTTATAGTGTGAGGTGAAAGATGATTTGTCAATAAAAATATTGTCTTCCTCTATATTTTCATTAATCCGGGAAATGAGTATTATTATTACTGAAGATTTATTATCTTTAGGTGAATTGGTGGCATAATTTCTTTTTGAAATGTCTCAAAAGGAGCAGAAGGAAGCACAGCAAAGTGTTTAATCTAATTACTGGTGGTTGTTCTTTGTTTACTTTTATTGTAACTACCATGGACGGCAGAATGGATACACCCCTCTTCACCAAGCTGCTCAACAAGGCCACACTCACATCATCAACGTCCTTCTCCAGCACGGGGCCAAGCCCAATGCCATCACCACTGTAAGTCTGTGAGGTGCCAATGGGAAATTGTTTCCCTGGACAGTTCTGTTCTTTGCTTTCTTAGGACTCAAGAGCAAGCCTTTGTTTGGTGAAAGTATTCCTCATACAGCTGGGTGTTGGATGTGTAAATCTAACTTCTTTTCCTTATCCTCTTAAGGTAGCTCAGATCAGAGATTATTGTGCCCTAAGCTAAATGTGAGGTGAGGAAACTGGTTTCTGAGCTGCAGGGTCAAGCTAGGCAGAGCTGGTTGTGCTGTGCTCGTTCAGTTGCCCTCTGCCTCAGCACTGCTCTCTCCAAATTCATACCTTGATAAGGATTTTTCCATAAAAATAAAGGGGATATTGGAACCTGGGATTTTTTTAAAGATTGAGACCCAGATTTCTGTCCCTCTATCCACTGGATCTGTTTCAGGTTCTTACTGAGTTTACTGATATCAATGTCTCCTCAAAGACCGTAAATAACCTCTGGCACAGCTCCTTCTCCACAGTCAACCAGAAATGCAACTGTCCTATTTCATGTTGATGCTGTTATTAGTCACCTCTAATTGGGTAATCTTTAAAATGCAGCCAGAATGTCCAAAACTCATGTCATTCCCCAGAGTGGATCAAGTTGCTGTGTACATACATCGTGCACTGTTTGATCCTGGAACGATCACACTGAAAAATGTTCTGTGAAGTTATCCAGAATACACGGGTTTATGCACCCGATCATCAAGCAAGAGACCACTGTGGTCAGTTTCTGGGGTGTAGGTCCTATTGGGCATATTCAACCTGAGGTCTCTTGACTTGCTTTCAGCCCTTGTGTTGTGCGCAAACCTATTCCAAATCCAAACAGTGTTTTAAGGGTGTCTCTTTACTGCGTGGGTTTCAGGCTTTTTCAGTCACGCAGAGCAACCTCTAGCTTGAGAGAAGGGAGAATTTCAACCTGAGACATCTGGCAGGGGGATATGGGAGTGGGATACGAGAAGTCAACGCGCAAGTGACAGTAACAATCAATCTATTTGTGCTGTGAAGATGCCAGTGTGTTAATTTTGTGCTGCTAGTCCACAAACACTCTGTTGCTTAGACTAATACAGAAGAACTTGAATTAGAGATAAGTAAAACCAATACTGAAGTAGGCAGAAGCCCTCAGGCTGGTCTCCTGCGCAGTGAGAAATCATTTCAGTGCAAAGAGTGGTACAGTGGCTTTCCGTGATTCCCCAGTAGGCCTGCATGCCATCCTTTAGTTCAGTGCTAAGTAAAACAATTCTATGTAGAGCTCTTTACAAAGAATTGTGGAACACATCCCTTCCTCTCCAAGTGGGTTGACACGAGGACTGTGGATTGCCAGTATTCCAGGTGATAAAATGGAGATAAATAGGCCTAAACACTTAACTAAGTTATCATTTTAATGTCCAGTTGATGAATGGTACATTTATATATCATGGACATTTGAACTGCAAATAAATGTATTTAAAGGAAATTGATTCCCCACCCCCAAGCCTTATAGGAGTTGTTTTTGTGCTTGTTAAATCATCAGCTTTTGTGTACTTTTATTTGACATAAGTTTTTGTTGTAAGGAGGAGTAGAAGCGTACATGGACAATACAGCTGTAAGCCCCTATTCCACAAAGAGGGAATTGTATCTGATAAGCATTTTATGGTTTCAACTGGGAGTGAAACTGTAACATTTTAAAATACTTTTTTTCTAGAAGAGACTTTCTGATGTAGAGCTGTTCATGCAAAATAAAACGTGAACTTCTGCAGACAAGACACATTCTGTATGGTGAAACTCGAGCACTAAAGAGTTAAAGCATACAGCACTTTTTTCTTTGGACTAGCAGGCAGATGTAAGTGTGTTGTGTTGCCATGGTAATCAGGACTATAGTCTTAAAGAAGTTACAAAGACAGAGTCAGATGTGACGGTAAAAAAGCAGTGATTTTCCTCGGCTGCCGCCTTGTTTTGGATGGAAATGCTGGCTCATGCAGCGTGGAGAGTGATCTCATTGGTTCACATCACAATCCTCCCTCTCATCGCGCTCACTCTCCCCTTCTCTCGTTTCTCTTCAGAATGGTAACACTGCCTTAGCTATTGCGAGGCGCCTGGGATACATTTCAGTGGTCGATACACTGAAGGTTGTAACGGAGGAGATCACTACCACCACAACTGTGAGTTGCAGATGCATAAAATGTCTCTCTCTTCCTGTATTCAGAATGTTGTCTTTCCCTTCTTCCCTCAGACTCTCCATGTATCTCTTCCCCTCTTTTTGTTTTCTGGTTTTAGCCCTCTCCTTTCTGTTGGATTTTTGCAAAAGTGCTGCAGTGCTTTCAGTGTAGCTTTTAAGCCTGTGGAAGTGTGTGCAACACAGCAGGCTTCTCTGAGTTGAGGTAACAGTAATCTGTGTGCACACAGATGGAAAACAACTAGTCAAAAGCAGAGTAAAACTTTTTTTCTAGATACGGGTATGAGCTGCAAACCCAAAGTTTCCAGAAGTTCGTGCGTTGCCGTTTAGATCCTGTCCTGTTTCTCCATTTCTCTTCTCGCCTCTCCTTTTCTGTCCTTACGTTGCCACGCTTGTGACACCTATTGAGGTTCAGCTATTGCAGCACACCACAGCAAGCTTCTCAGCATTTGGACTGGACCTGCCGTGGCCTGGTGCCAGGCTTAATGGCTCTCACTAGATGGCTCTGAATCACATCAGTCATATTTATACTCCAGTCCCTTTCAGCTCAAAGAGATCCTATTTTTCCAAAATATGCAAGAATCTTTCCTTATGTGCTCAGCCCTCTCAATCCTCCGCACTCTTGGTAGTCTGTATTTTGACTTCAGGGTTTGTGAATAGTATGTGCTGAACATCAGCAAGGCGGTGCTGTTCCTTTAAGACAGGAAAAATGGATACATTCTGACACTATGGGAGAGGAATGTTTTCTCTTCTTGGACTCTTACCTCGTATGTACATATATTTTAGAAGATAGGAAGGGAGAACATTAGAAGTAGTGCATAATTTCAGAAATTAATTTAAATTAAAATTTCCATTACTGCATTTTCTCTTGAAACACTGTTGTAAGGTCATGCTTTTTTCTTTTTTTTATGCAAGAAAGATTAACAACCTGTCAGATCTAGATGTCATTTAGGAGCTCAGAGCTGTAAAAATCCATGGATTACTTAAAAGATGCCACCACTCAATCAGGGAAAGGGTTAGAGGAAGGGAAGAAATCCAGTCTCTCGTAAAGAAATGGGAAAATAATTTTGTTACATGCTGACAGCAGCTTCCACTGATATTAACCAGGGAAGATGGCATAAGGTTACAAATAGAGGGAGCTGTAATTTATTAATGACCTGCAAAGATCAGACTGAGTCAGTTTTGGACAAGGAATTCTAGCATAATTCCAGAAGTCTCTTAATAAAGGCTGCATGTTTTTGTTGTTATTTATGTCGTGCTCTTGTGTAGTCATACAGCACATCACACATGGACATGCATAAACACTTGTGTATCTATTAATGGATTTAGAAAAACAAAACCTAGGTAAAATTTGTCGAGAAACTTCAGCTCTTTTCAAAGGTATATTTTTTTTTAGCCTCAAATGATGCCTTTACTGCTCTCTGTGCTATATCCTGGCATGCTTTTTCCATTTATCTGTGATAGAAGTCATACCTTCCTTTCTATTATATGTTTTGTTGCACTGTGGAGCCTTGTACCTTGTCACATGTAAGTATTAGATGCTTTGTAATAGCAGGGATTACATGAGGAAGAGACACCTGTGAGTTACTCACTTTGGATAAATGTTTCTTTAAACTTTGAGGGTAATGGATTTTTCTACCAGATACCGGATGCTTGGGGTTTAGGACTGATCAAATGCTGAACCTTACTTGCATAGTTGACCTCTAATGCTTGCATGTAAGAGTAATCTGAAACTTTGAACTGTGGCTGCGTACAAAGCACTGCTTTTAAAAGTCACGTGGGAACCCTTGATAAACTCAGCAGATTTTTCAGCTCTGAGTTTCTCTGAATCTTGTACCTTAGGGATATATAGAATATAAACCTCTGGGGGTGGTGTCCGTGCTGGAGAATGTCGATTAAATGTAATTTAGAATGAATCCTAAAAAGCAGGGATAAATAACAGGCACTCCCTGCAATAAAGTTCTCCAGATGGTGAGGTCTGTGTTGCCAAACCAGAACAGAGCATTTAGCACTGAGGAAAAGGTGCTGTCACCATAGCTACTTCATTCACTGAGGTTGTCGCCAAGTGATGCATGGAGGATGTTAGACAGGCTGATGCTTTATTGATATTCAAGTCACTGCTATTTGAGATGAGGAAAAGACCTCCAGTGCCAAAGCCTTTGGTCTAACTTGGAACAAATTTTCCTCTTACTTGCATTAGTGTAATTATTAGTGGAGCCACATGAGTATAACGCAGTAGAGAGAATAAAGGGCTCTTAACTTTTATTAACAGTTTACGATGAGTAGGAAATAAATCAGAATAAGCTGAACTTTCAAAGGTTTGCTATGCAATTAAGTTTTGGGGTGTTTATACAAGCAGGCATAATCTTCTCATGGACAGATGAATATACGAGGAACTTTGAGGTTGTTTACAGTATCCTGAGGTTGAGTAAATAGTCGCTGAATGTACCTATAGGTTTATATGCCTGATTTATATGCCTGAATTATTCTATGCCACCAGATGAAAATCTGGCCTTACAATGAAAGTCTTAAATACAGAAGCCTGAAGTATAGTACATCATTGAATTCTCAGTAGCACTAAACAATCAGGAGTTTGAGAAATATACATTGAGCTCTTTTCAAAGTGGGCCATTCATAAGGCTAGATATGGATTTCAACATATTTAACATTTGTAATGTGCCCACAATTTAAAAAAAAAAAATCCAGTATTATATTAAAAGTTCATTTGAAAACTTTAATTTGCAGCTTCCGTTGGAAATTGTTGTAGAATTAATGACTCGCTGAGCTCAATGTTCCAGAGATAGCATTACAGATTTTTTGTTCTTCTGAAACATGCACACACACAAACAGAGAAACTTTCTTGATTCTCTTTTCCAAAACTTTGTTTAAATTGTTACATTATGCAATAATTTTCTCTGGCTGAAAGGAAAATGAGGAAGTAAATAAAGTGTCATCACTTCTGTGTAAATAAATAATAATGTCAGTCTGGCCTTAGGCAGAGGCCAGACTGTTATTATAAAGGGGCCTGTAAACCCCCAATTTATTAATCAATTGATACCAGGCTAAATAAACCTTAGTTACTAGGGTCTGCAGATCTAAGTATTTAACTTACTGCTGTATTGTTGAAGAAACAACTCAGCATCACCTGAATGATAACAACCTCCCCATCTGTCGTTGTGCCTTTGTCACCCTACTGCTGCCTGGCATTTCTATCTGAGGAGAGCCGTGGGAATGCAGGAGGGGAAAGTCAGACATATTGGTGGAGATATTTGGTGAATATAAAATAATTTTCAACACAGAACATATGTTATGAAAAACACTGCAACAGAACTAATTCGTTGTCCCGAGTCATGGGTACGAGTGGATTTAGGAGGCCTGATTGGATTGCCATTTGAAGCAAAGGGCAGTGCTCTTCCCCTGTACTTCAGGAGGGTGAACTCAAAACTTCTGTCACAGTTAATTATATTTCAAAAGTGTAAAGCAGACTTCTAAAACAAATTTCCAAAGTAATTACCCTGTTGCTACCTTTGTTATGTATGGAAACGTGGTATCTTACAATAATCAGGAATGCTAATACTATCTTTGTCGGTTTGCTAGAGATAGAGAAGTATGAAACAGATTTGGGAAATACTTACTATGTTTTGTGTAATAAAAGCTGGTTGATAACAATGGGCCTTTTACCCAAAGCATATTGCATAAGGGACTTGGGATTTGGCTGATATTAATTATCACTCAGATTGTACGTGCTTTCACCACTTCTGCATGTACCATCCACAGTGGGGGGCGAAGAACTACCTCAGTAGGAGTATCACAAGACACGTGGCCTCTGGACATTCTTCTCCATGCCAAAGGGGCACAGCTGGTCCTGCATCCCTTAAAGGGCAAGGTGCTGACTCCCCTCCAGAGCTTCCCAGTTCAGCTGACTGGCTGCAGATCAGGGTGGAGCCAGGGAAACATTTATTTTCCTGGTGTGACTAATGCTGTTCTGATCACTGCTCTTTTCTAAGTCTTTGGCATTTTGTCTCCTGTCTCGTAACACACTGATGAGTTTCCTGCAGGCAACTTTTTCACACCTTGCACTTCCTACAATTTCTCTCATTATGTTCTTCATCTCCTTCTCCAGTGTGTATCTTAATACTAAAAGGATGTCCCTATTCTTGATTCAGCATCCCTGAAGATCTTCCGTTTCCTCCTGGAAGACATTTATAAAGAAAACATCCTATTAAAAAAAGTCTTCCAGTGTTCTACTCTGTGCTCTCATGCTTAAACTGTGTCTTCCCAGCAGTCCTCAGTCCATACTTGCCTTACGTCACAATATTTTAAGCTTTTAGATGCACAAAATATATCAGAATCTTCAAATAACTTTTTTTTTCCTGATGTATTCGTGATTTGGGGGACTATACCTGATATTTGAAAAGTATATCATTAATATGCAGTGTAGTCACTTGATGGGTGGGGGAGAAATGTTTCAAGTGATCTATGTAAATCCTTCACATCTTTTTTTGGTTTAAAAATTTCACATCATTCATAACCTCATTTCCAAATGCTTTACGATTTAATAATTTCCATATGCCACATACAACTTTCTGAAGCTCTTCTGTAGACATTACCTAATTCATTTTAAAATCATCTTGGAAACACTGAGCTGAATTGTTCTACATGTACCATTTATAAATACATTTCCTGAGAGCTTTCTTTTCTTTTATTCCTCTGACCAGCTCATTATCTTTATTTTTTTGTACTTTTCTGCCAGAATAAATATTACCTTATACTGCCCTGAGAATGGGAGCTTCTGGGGTAAAGATGAAAAATGAAGTTAGAGGAAGGGGAAACATGTTATAAAATGTCTCAGCAGATCCCACTGCTGTTTCTGTTGAAAACATCCTGCTGTCAACTCTGCTGCTTCTTTTGGTGTTTTAATTGGATGATCCTGTCTTTGCAGACTGTAACAGAGAAGCACAAGCTAAATGTACCTGAGACAATGACCGAGGTCCTGGATGTTTCAGATGAAGAAGGTGAGAAACTTTTCTAAGCCTCTATTCCGTGTCACTTAGGTAACCAGTAATATGGGCTCAGAATAGCTGCTGAAGTACTTTGACATCTTTGTTTTGCAGTGCTTGAAATCAAGTTATGTGTAATGGCCTCTTTATAATGATGTAGGCATTTGAATAAATATGCCAAAAGTTGACCTAGACTGAAATCCTGGAGCCCTACATCTTTTTCAGAAAAAGCGTATCTGAACCGAATCAAGAAATGAGAACACTTCCCAGCTTCAGTTTTGAACGTTTTAATGTGGAGCTGTCCCAAAGCTGGATTTGACCCTCCCATAGAGAGGAATTTGAGCTGTAAATTTTTTTGGAGCAGTGCCACCCATTTCAGATACATGTATCTCAGAGTTCTGCCTAATCAGAAATATTTATGTAAGAAAATGCGTGAGATGGAACGTGAGGAGACTGTTCCCTTGAGGGAGCTTTTGGCGCACACGAATCATGGATGCATGCGGCATGACATAAAAACGACATGCTGCTAAATTTGGCACTTGGCTTTCAGAGACTATTGTATGTACAGGAGGCATATGTTGTACCGCTTAGCTAAGTCCCGAGAAAATTTTTTGTGAATTAAGGAAATGGCTTAAAAAACATCACTTTCTAAAAGTTCACAGATGACTTATTACAAATTTTAACTACAGTGGCATCTGGTAAATATACACACCTTTGCAAGAACTTTCTAAGTTCTTTTTTAGTCTTAGCAGTGTTAATTAATATTACAGTATCTTACAGATGCCATTTTACAGTTGGTGTTATTTCGTGCAAATAGTTTGTAGAGTAGACTTATTAGTATAGGCTAATTAGAAAAAAGTCCTTGGGATTTAGGAACAGGGGTTACATCCAGGGTTGGGTTTTTTCTTCTACAAAGAAAACAAATGGACTTGTGGTTCTAAATGGAACTGCAAGTTTATGGCATTCATGTTCCTAAACTGCTTGTATTACTTTTTGAAATGGGATTTATGCTGATAAATGAGTTACATTGTTGAGAAAAGGCAACGTTTAGGCACCAGATACTACTACTTCTTTTCATGCTTGCAAAGCCGTAAGTGAAAGCAAACTAGTGTAATTCAAAATAAATCATTGTCTGCTGCATCATAATCAATGAAACTCTTTCTCTTGGGCATGTTTTTGCTACATTTTCTGTTTGAAAAACATTTGACTACTTCTGTAATTATTGTGATAAAGGGCCTTTAAATTGCTTATAGCCTTCTGTTCACTTTGTTGAATTTTCTCCCAGCCTTTTGAACTACCGCTTAACCACCTTTAAATCCACAAAGCCTAGTATGTCCTTCTGCTTCTACAGGATTAATACAGTGTTCTCCTTTTTCTCAAACCAATTTATGTGTTGTGCAGCCTTTAAACGCTCTGATGATGAGCGCTTCAGTGATGGTGAAGCATATAATGGCACAGGTGCTGTTAGCAGAAGTTCATGGAGTAAGGCTAACTAACTTTCTCTTTTTGTTTAACTCAGATTGTTTGGTTTATTTTTTGTGTTGAAGCAACATGACTTTGCTTTAATCTGGGTGTCTAACACTGCTTCTTTCCATCAGTTTTGAAGTGTGGCTGGGCGTGTGTTTCCTGAAAGGTGGGAGGAAGAAGGGAAGCCAGAAAATCCGAGATTTATTACCTGTATCTTGAATGTGTTGGCAGAACTTACTGTGGCCATCCAGCATGACTAATGCTCTCCGGTGCTTTGAATTAACATTCTCTGCTTTCTGTTACTCCCTGACACCTACTGTCAGTCAATAGCCGTCAGATACGACTTCAGTTCTCTGGCACATTGCTGCTGGAGGCCCAGTACTGAGCGCTAGAGCCTCTGTGATCTTGCTGCAGGTTGCTGAGCAGGTTGGTCGTGGTTAAAGCACTTCATGCCATTGTCCTTGTAAAACCTTTTCCTATAGGCAGAACTGTCATGGATGTTGTGAAAATTCCTAACATGGATGGTACTTGTCACAGGAACTTAAAATAACTGGGGGCAGGAAGACTGCAAAACTTTTTTAATGAAGAGGATGAATGTTTTAGTGATGGTGTGGTCTTTACAAGAGGCTAGCAATAAGGTTTCTGTAGTGCTGTCTTCTTGGCTGCTTTAAAGTGACACAAAATGTTCTGAAATAAATAGCACGGTAAACCTGCCAGCTGTAATTATATAGTTATAAAGCTGAACACAAGAAGGGTACTTGAGCAAATAAGTATATTTCAGGTCCCAGTGTGGAGCTTGTTCATCACTGGTGATCAGTATCTAGCGTTTTGCCTCGGAAGCAGTTATATTGCAAAACTGTATGCTGTTACATTAATAATATAGTATTCATATTCTTCAAAGAAATTCAAGTGCAACATCCAGTCTTAACAGTATAAAGTAAAGGACCATATAATCTATCAAAGAGCTTGGCTTGCTATGTAAGGTCCTGCTCTGGGTAGCCTTTTTTGAAATATTTTGAATGGACTAAGAGTCTCACTAATTTTTCTTTAATTATTATACACTATTTTTACATTTATCAGTTGTGTTATTATTCAGAATTCTCTACTTTTTACCGTATCTGAAAAAAAAGTCTTCGAACAGAATCAGATTATTTTTTATTTATTTATTTATAATGTGATTGCTGGTTTTTAGATGATAACAGACTAGACGAAGTTGGATTCATAAGCTTTTGTGCAAGAATCGAGGAAGTAGCGAAGAAAGGGAAGCTTCATAGGCTAGAAAAATGTGATTATAGAAAAATGCTACTTCATCTGCTGCAAGCCTGTTAAATGGCCCTACATGTATCTGAGACTCTATGGCATTAGTAAGTCTTTCCTGCTTTGTGACCATCAGGGCCAAAGATGTATCAGCAGGTGATTCCTATACCACAGAAATGCACACGTGCACACGTATGTTACTGCTGCTTTCTCTGTTTGTGCTGTAGTCTACCAGGAAGACTATTTAAGGAGAATCATCCATTGTTTCTTCCTCAGCACTCTGCACAGTGCAGGCGTAATACAATCGCTGCTCAGAAGATGATGGCCTGATCTTGCAAAACAGATTAAAAAGCGCTTCTCCTTAGGGATGGGGATTACACCAGATTCCCACAGGCCTAGCTGCTAAGTGATGTGCTCTTTGAAGCACATACCCATGCCAGCAGAAATGCTTTGTTCAAATAGAATTGTGCTACAAAAACTGTGCATTTTTATTGTTGTATCTGGGTCAGCTGTTTGTATTGCTACAAAGTTTAGCTCCCTCAAAGCCATTGCCACAAAATCAGCAATTTACACCTGACAGATACTTGCCATGGTAAAGGGCAACTACTGCAAAGCATCTTGCGAAATGTATTTTAGTTTTGTCTATAGAATTAGTGAAGTTAAGGAGAAGCAGATGTTTCTGGTAAGGCTGAGTTAGTGTAGACACAGAAAAATCTAGAAAAGGCGGGAAGCTTTTTTTTCAGTTGTCCCATGTGTTAATGTTGTATGAAGAGCATGTTGCTGCTCCTCTGTACTCGTTCCATGCACTATTTTTGTGGCAGAAGAACTGTACCACCTGCTGATGGTTTATCTTTGTGACTCCCATTTGAGATACTACAGTAAATGTAGGGCTGTATATAGAGGGTACAAAACCTAGCATCGAAACCATTTATCAAAGAGCTGTCACTGGTGTCTTGTTGGGCCTCCTCCTCATCTCGTGCTCTGTTTTCAGTCCAGTTAATTTTCAAAATGTCTGGTTTCACCGTGTCTTTGAGACTAAGTTCTGGCTGCTGCAAGAAGTCATAGCTCTAACCACACTTTCCCACATCCTCCATTACATCAGCCCAAACGTTTCACCATGTGGTGAACCCACCCAGAGAACTGATCTGTCTGAAAAATAATCTCTTTCTTTGTTCTGACAAGTTAGTCTTCAGCCAGGCTACTTTTGCAGGCAGAACGCACTAGAAAGGCTGAAGCAGAAGGTGAGACACTGTTGTCAGAGGCAGCTTGCCCCTGAGATGACTACCAGAAAGGTCACTTCTCACTGCACAGTAATTAATGCTGACATTTTAAGTGCAGAGAAGGGACAGACAAATGGTGAGCAAATGATCATGTGCAAATAGTCAATGGAGTCTCAAACCTCAGTTGGAATCACAATATGCAAAGAACAAAAAGTGTCTCTTTCATGAGGGGTTCTTGCCTAAAAGTTGCTAAAGAGTCAACTCTACACCTGATTGAGACACAAGGCGATGTTGTTGGCTTTTTTTTTAACTTCGTATTTCTTTAAAAAAAAATTACAAATAATGAAGTGATCTTAAAGAAAAGACAGTTAGGACATCAGATTTGCTGAAGTGTTTCTAAAGACCGAAAGTGTCATCCTGTATCCTTAAATAATTTATAAAATAGAATATGCATTAATGCCTACATAGGATAATGACCCAGTGTCAGATTGTTGCAGTTTTCCTCCCCGAGTTGGTCATTTTTCTCCTTTTTAGTTTTAAAGCTTACTCAGAATTGTGATAGTACATCATTCAAACATATTCACAGTAAGAGTATCTGTGTAAAAGTGGGCTTTGCTTTCCCTTCATGATTGAGCCTCAGTGACAAGGTGGCATATCAGTGATCTACTGCATCACTTAAGGACCTCAAAAATGTGATCTTAGATTCCAGAAAGCACTTCACAGCTAATCCATACCTGATTATGTCAGATTTCTGATTAAAAAGAAAAAGTCCTTTCTGTCATTGGAAAAAGTTGGTTTCAGTGTAAACAATTTCTTCCAGCGTAGAGAAACGATCAACAAAGAGATCTTTCAAACTGTGTGGTAAGTCTGGTTCAGACATACGCTCACAAAGGATGGAGAAGTTACTGCTTTGCAGACAGACCCAGAAGTAGATCAAAAGCTATGTAGTGAAAATTTAACTGAAAATCTAACAAAATCTGTGCACAGAAAGACATAGCTGGCGAATAAGGGTTGATTCTTAAAACTTCAGTTGTGCAAATGCAACAGGAAATGTGAAAATCAGTTGCTTTTTTTTATTCATGTGTTGTCAAGTAGAAGGTTCTCAACATAATGGTTAGCTGCTCAGTTTTTCTCTTATGCCTTTGTTGAAATTGTTGCTAGGAATATAAAGAGTCTTACTTGGAGTTTTCACTGAAATATTTTACAGAGTAGATAGCTTTTTAAAAAGTCTATAGTATGGTCATTGGAAAGAAATTAAATTATTTTATTTTTATTGGGATAGAATTGCTAAAGATTGCTCACTTGTCAACATTTTAGCAATGAAAACTAGGAGAATGTGGTTAGATTGCAGAAATGTTGGCCAAAGTTTTCAAGAAACTGCTGTTTTTCATTTGCACCAGTGTTGACAAAAAGTAGAAGTGACCAGACTAACAATAATGAATGGTGTCAGTGACATATATAGACATGACCCAAACTGCAGGCACTCACTTGTTAGTGCAAAGGCAGAATAATGCATGGGTGTGACCAGGAGGCACTACTGTGCTTACTTACACGCTATTTCCTAAACTGTTATTTTATGAGCAGTGTTGAGCACTGAATTATTTTGGCAGAGACTGAAGCTGTAGGGGGGACCTATGATAGCTTGTTCTGAAGTAAACCATGATCAGCATGTTAAAAAAGGGAAATGTATTTTTGACTAGTCCTATCCATCTGATCGAAATCTGTCTTTAAAGCTGGTGGATTTTTTCCCCCCCTTTTCCTTTAGTGCATGCAGAGTCTTGGTCAGCAGGTTTGCCAGGATCATAGATAGCTGTTCTAGACCAAGCTTTCCTTTCTTAGTGCCCAATGTGTTTCATATTGTGAGGAAATTTCCTATTTCATAGGAAATATTTACCTGGTTTAGGGTGAATTCTTCTCTTCCATGAGAGGAGAGCAGTGTTCTGATTGAACAGAAAGCTAAACCAGTTCACTATCTCTTTCCCAGTATGTTCTTTTAATTTCATTTCCTACCCAGAACTCATTGTGGGATCTGCTTTATTGCTCCTCTGGAAACTGTGCAGAGAAGTCATTCAAGTCCCAGTTTGACTGTACATGGCATAGCAGCCCCACCACACCTCAGGCTTTTCAGCATGCCGGTTAGTCTCCGTGATATTCCAAGGCTTCTATGGCTTAGGGAGGTAGGGATAGTTGGTCTGGTCCTGTGAAATACCGCAATTCATTTTGCAGCTGGTTAATTTAAGAGAAAACAAACTGAAGGTGTCCTCCTCTCCCCACAGATCCTGGAGACCAGACATACAGGTTTTTTTCATTTGCTTTGCCTTCTGTCTTTCTGCAAGTGCAGCATTGAGCTACCAATAGCTGACATGGTGATTCATGTTAAGTCATGTATCAGTATGAAACCACACATGAAACCTGCTTTCCTGACTGGCTAAAATTAAAGAATTTTAAAGCATGAGCTGAACTGTAACACACGGTAACTTCAGGGGGACATTAAATAGAAGGTTGACTTTAGGGAAGTGAAGGTGTCCAAGGAAAGTGTCAGAGAAGCCGCGTTATATATACTTTCTTTTAAAGATGCTTCAGGACTTATATATTCCGTAAAAAGATATGCTTGCCATAGCTGTCCCTTCTCCATCTGTTACTTTTAAGGAGCAGCACTTACATGGGGAGCTGTAGACTTAGCTGCAGGCTGCAGAGAAAATAATTTTGGCAAACTCACATAACTGGCTTAAAAAATACCTATTAAAAGCAATTTCTTTGTTTCCATTTTTTTTTTAAACTTTTGCCTATATTTTTTAATGTGTATTATAAGAAACTATCCCAGAGCAGTTCTCATACAGCAAGTGTATTTTGCAGTTCACTCACGTAGCAGGAGAACTGTAGGAACATTAGGAGCTGCCTTTGTTGTGGCTTCCCTAGATGAGTTGACACTCTAGGTGTATATCCAGAATGGTGTGGGAAAATTTTAAAGCTGCTTCCTTGATCAAACACGTGCATAGCTCCTTCATAGCAGAGGATGATTTCTGAAGAAAAAAATAGTCTGCTTTAGAAACATTAATGGAACACTTCTCCTGTGAGCCAGTACTGATTTGCTGAGAACTGCACGTGGCTGGGTGCCTCGAAGCTACTGTCTTGTAAATGTTACTTTGCATTTAAAACATGTTTTTGATCTCAGAGTGGTTCATGCTTGTTGCCTTAATTAATCAGTTATATAGGTAGGACATTCCACTTGCTTTTGAAGAATTAAGAAAACTAGGAAGTAAAGTACAGCAAAATCAGTGTGGGGCTCCAGTTTTGATTGTTCGGTAAAATCCAACTGTCACTGAGGAGCAGATCTCTATGGTCTGAGCATGCGGCCTGTTTCTCTTAGTAGTCTGTTCAGTGATTTATAATGCTCAAAACCTGTGCTCAAACACGTGGAATCATTGACACAAAAGTCAATGTTTTTGTTTTCTCTGTACTACTTGGTTAGAGTAAGGCAAATATTTACTGTCCAAGTGGCCAGTCAGATCTGCCCAGGTGCCTCCCTTCCTATGAACAGGTATCCTAGAAATGAGCAATTGAGATCCATTGCTGTATTTGGATATTACGGGTTCATGATACACAGATATAAAATGTATTCAAAAAAAAAAAAAAAGAGGAACAAACCAGGGAGAGTCATCACATGAGTATTGCTGCCTTGAGCAAAAAGGTAATTAGTTGTGGATTTTTGTAAGTTGGTTATATTTTAATGCAGACTTTGAAAACCATTCTGTGGCCTTGACTATGACTGGCAATGGAGTTTGCTCCTACTCTTAAAGGTTCAGGGTCTTCTGAGTTAGTGAGAATTAGCTGTTTGGTTTTTCTAGAGCATGAAACAGCAGGGTGGGAAGTGGAGAGTGTTCCTAACAACTGGCAATGCAGTTTTCACTTACCCATTATGAGTTTCTGTGTTAGGCCTTCCTTGCCTTAAGCATACTATTTAAATCCTAAAGGTTATTTAATTTTCCCATTCTGATTCTCTTTTTCACCTATCCATTCCATTTTTGTCCTTTCTTTCCCTCCCTTGGATCCAGTCCTGCAAAATGCTGGGTCTCCAGTTTTGCAGAAGAGGCCACTTGATTTAATATTTTTTCTAGGTGCCCAGCACCTCACAGAAACAGTTAAGCATCTTGTTTAGCAGGTCCATATCTCCTCATTTTTCCCTAGTAACAGGCCTGGAACCTGCTAAACTTACATCGTCTCTGTGGTCCCTTCTCCCTGCATCCTGGCCTGTGCCAGACCCACCCTTTGTATCCATCATCTTGCTTCAAGTGATCTCCTTTCTTTGAGGTTTTTTTTTTCTCTCCCCCTTCTGGGGAGAAAAGAATGAACCCCGTGTGTAGCAAACCTGTAAGAAATGTATGCTTTATTTATTTTATAGTATTTATTTTTTTCTTTTTTGTTCCAGTGTCTTTGCCAGTAAAACCCCAGAGTTTTTTTTAAGAGAATTGAGGTACTTAATAGTTCCTTCTAGTGTATTTGATTTCCTTTCAAACCTCCACTAAAGAAGATTATTTTATTCAGAAATTTACATTTGGTCAAAATTTTGGGAGATGTTTGAGAGGCTGAACAGGAATGCTTTAACTGACAGAGGCACAGTGCAAGGTCACCCAGTGTTTTGTAATGTGTTCACTCTTGTCAAGTAAGCCTCTGAAAGTCTGTTGGCATCACCGAAGAAAGAAAGGTGTCTTTCAGTTGAATAGAAGATAAAGCACTAAGGGGGTAACTCATTGAAATCCACCTGTAAGTTCATAGATGGCCACTGCAAATCACGGAGCATCAATGTCAAGGGCTGTATTTGTCACAAACTGCTTAGTAAGTGGTAAAAACATCACTGTCGTGAATTTGGTGGGGAATGTGATGGCAGATGAATCGTTTCAAGCATGATTAAAAAAGATGATTTCTTGTACCACCACAAATCTACCCTCCGGTAAGATGTGCTGTGTAAAGAAGCTTATGGTCAGCTGAAGATGTAATTTCTTCCCAGCAGGTAAACATCCCTGTGTACATTTAAATTGACTGAGACTCAGCGATACAGCTGTGTTAGATCTTTTAATGACAACACGATGTTACTGGCAGAACAAGTGCTTGCTAACGTCTAGTTCAACTCAAGACTTGAGTGCTAGCAAGTAAGCTGTGTTACCCACAGATCGATGTTCTGGAGACACTGTGAAGTATTCACGCGTCGTCTTATTACTGTTTGCAGATGTTCCCATCACATAAACAGCCAGTGGTGCTTAGACCTTGTAGTGACAGCTCTTAGATGAGAGGCCAAAGCTGATATTAGAGTTCAGATTTTCTTTTTCAAGGATGTGGGTGTGATGACAATGCTGAAGATTTTGCCTTTGTTTCTGTTATAGATGGAATGTCTGGCATGATTATAAGTATCTAGTTTATTTGAAATATAACTTGAAATTCCTTTTGCTGTTTGATTAACAGCATTGCCTTAATATCTTCCAAGTTTTCACTAAGCCCTGTGCTTTGTAATGTGACTTTCCCAGGAAACAGGAGGCATCATCTGTCAGAAGACAGGAAACATGCAATGATTAAATGCATTTTAGTGTTTTCTGTGAAACTGTGCCCAGTTTCTCCCTCTTCATGTGGGCAGATGGAATTTTCAAGAGCTTTTGTTGTTATACTGAAAAGATTTAGGCTTCATTTTTACATATGATATTTGTGAATACAAAAAGGTTACTTAGTTTTAGATGACAAATTATAAATTATTTATTTATTAGCTGAAACATCAAGCTAGAAAAAGTAGCTTGATTTGTTTCACAAAAATGAATATCAAGATTTCTTCATTTAGTAGTGAGCATCGCTCCTATAGCTTGTAATACCAGTAACATTTTGCAGGGGAGGGGGAAGATGGTCTACCAGAAACAGTCACAGTAATTTATTTTTGCAATTTTATTAAGGCTAAATCACACAAGTGGCAACTGTCCTGATGCCCAAATGAATTCTATTTGAAGCAGCATGGATACCACTTACCTAACCTTTACAACCCTCCATGTTTCTCAGCATATCAGGGTGAATTACTGCAGCTGCAGTGCATAGCCCCTGAAGACTGTTCCTGTGTAACAGTTGCAGTCTCTTTTATAGAACTGAGCTTCAGGTTCTTGATGCAGCTTAGAAAATGAGACCTTTTGAAGACATCGGTGGCCTGTGGTCATGTTGTGCAGTTCCGTGGGTCACACCAAGCCTCCAGCAGGCTCATATTGTAGTAATTAACCATTGGGAAAGTAACTGAAATCTCCAGGCAGAAACTGTGGAGAAAAACTGTTTTGCAAATGGGAATGAAAAGAAACATCTCCATGCTGCTTGGCAATGTAATCTGTTTTGTTAGTCAGCTGGGGAAAAGCAAACCGTGACCTAATATAGACAGAATTTCCTGGGGAAAATAATTGTGGACCTTAAGAAAAGAAAAAAAATAAATCTCCTATTCAGAGTATATGCAAAAAGTTTACTATATCAGGTAACCAATGATCATTTAGGCTTTGATTTGGTATGAGTTACTTTTCTGATTAATGATCGTTACCATCTATATGCGTGAGCTTCTTTCCAGTTTCTGGATACTCCCGTGTTTTAGAAATCAGAATTTTTTGCTGATCACAGAAGGATGTTGGAACATGGATGAGACAGCCTCATATCATGTGGTGTTTGGACAATGGAGAGTTTAAATTAGGATTTGCAGCTATCAGGCATAAGGCAATGGAAAACACATTTTCAGCTGAAAACACATAGCTTACAGTCAAGTAAGCAGTTATATTTAATCATAAACTGTCAGACAGTGATACAGTATTGCTGTGACCAGAGAGCTACAATGAATAAAAGAACAGAGAAACCACGCTTTAGAGAGCAGCAAAGAAATTTGCCCCTTACCAGTATGTGCAGCAGCAAAAATTAGATTAAATCTAATTGATTAATCAGCTTTATTTCATTTTTTTTTCTCGTAAATCATGCTTGATGTGCCAGTTTCATTAAATAAATTAATTGCTTGTGGTTTGCAGTGTCTCCTGAGAGGAAAATGCCTTCCTGTTGCTTGTGCCATCCAGCTGTTAGATCTCAACATGTCAATGAAATCAAACTTGTGTGTATACTTATCTCTGTCCCTTCTGTGATTGGTTTAAAGGTGATGACACAATGACAGGAGATGGAGGAGAGTACCTTAGGCCAGAAGACCTCAGAGAACTAGGAGATGACTCTTTACCAAGCAGCCAGTTCTTAGATGGTATGAGCTACCTAAGGTACAGCTTGGAAGGAGGACGATCTGACAGGTATTTGCCTGGACACGTGTCTTTTCTTACAATGATTCTGCACACATTCTGTTATAAATGTTTGAAATCCTTTTCTTGGGGTCTTTAACTCAAGGGAGACATGGGCTGCCCTCGCCAACATTTCTTTAACAGGTATGTCAGTGTGGCTAGTCGCTGCTTTGTAGGAGGAAGGTGTGCTCAGGAGGAATACTTCCTGACCCGTCCAGAAATAAGTATATTTGGCACTAATACTTTACTCAGTCTAGTGAAGAATTTGTTTGTGATTCTTATTTGGTTCTTGAAAAGGCATTGCTTGCTTTATTGTCTTTGTGGTCAGGCAAAGGGAGAACAGTCTGGCTGTCATGGAAAGGGCTTATCAACCATCCCCATCTCCTCCTGCCACAAATCAGGGGATGGGTGGACAGGGTCTTTTAACATTAGGTGAGCTGACTTTTTAGGGTAGTTTGCTGGCTATAGATATACGGTAAGAAGCAATGGACTTGGTCATTCCACAGTGGATTCACAGTGATTATATTATCAGCAAGCACATGACTCTTTCTGTTTCATCATGGTTGAATTAGCAGGAAAGATAATCATTTTCTATCTACTGGCACAGCATAGTCTAGATGTTGTAAATAAATGTAAAAAAAAAAAAAACAAAAAAAACCAAAGAGTGTGTGTTCAGTCCAGAAAACTTACTGATTTAACCGTAGATATGTTTGTGGAATGGTAATGCCTGTAGCTTTTATTTTTTATTATTTTACTTTAGAGACTGTCACTGTAGCCTACAAAAAAATAGAGAGTTCTCTTTTCAAAATGAGAGCCTTTACTCGTGAGCACAAGTGTAGACTCACACTGGCAGAGGAACACCCACAGTTATAGTTTAGAGTCGGCTACCCAGGCATTCCTGTTTGAAAATGACACTGTCTAGTGTAAACCAGTAGTGTTGCATTTAGAACTGGGGTTCACTATGGGGGGAGGTGGGAGGGGGAAGTTGAGATCGTGGCAACAAAAGGGATTTTCAACCTACCTCATTTTCCAGTGTCAATTGTTATTCTGGCAGCATTTCCAAAGCTCAGCGAAACCAGTAGAATCCATTCTGTTTACTTCAGTAGGCTATGAATTGCTCCTGGAACAAAAGATGTCAGGAAACAGTTCGGTTTGCCTCACAGCATGTGTAAATCCTGCATCCTTCGGGTCTTACAAGCTTGGAGTCTTTGTGGGTTTTTAGACCCCTCCCAGTGTATCCACTGAAAACAAAGTGACTGTGTGGCTTTTTAAGTCTCAGAAGATGTGCAGGAACTGCGTGAGAATGTGTGAAAATCAAAGTGTTTTATCACGCACTTTCAATGATAACAAAGTTTTTACTTTTATAAATTCTAAGATGTTTTCTAGAAATGGTTGTGCAGGCAAGTGTTGAGCCAGTTTCTGCTCCCATTTGGAATATTTTAGCTTTTAATCCATTAATGGATTTCAGTCAGTTTTCACTGGCATATAATTGATAGGTTTTATTTTGTGTTGTATGAAGATTATTTCACATCCTGCATCAAGTGTGATTATATTGAAATGAAGCAAAATTATAAGGGAAAAAAGAATGAAAGAAAAAAGTACCTCTTTGTAACTCCACCGTCTCATTTTCTGTCACTGTCAGGTTACTGGTTGTAAGGATTTCCACAGAGACTGCTTAAATTATTTTGCTTTTGTTTTAATGTGCTTTTCATTGCATTATACTGACTCTGTTTTTTCAATAAATTCAGCAAAGCAAAATAGTATTAGCAGTCTAGACTCACATAATCTTATGCATTAAACAATTTGATTTAAAAACATATTTTTTTCTTTTGTAACCATCTTCCCTATTTGTGTTATTTCTCTCTCCCCTTCATTCTTTTTCATACGCTTTCGTTAGCACCATGCCCAGGTAGGTATTACATAGCATGAAAACATGTTGTCTCTGTATCCTTTTATGGCACCTGTCTCTGCTCATCCATTTTGGAGGCCTGCTGTGTGCTGGGAAGTTGATTTGGAGAACCAAATGAACGATGCTGCTGTTAGAGATGGTTGTAGTCTCAAATGAGTCTATGTCGTAGTGAATACTGATCCAACAGTACTCTCTGTCTAGAAAGGTCACAGTATGACATAGCCACTGTCCCACAGAAACTTCTCTGAGCAGATACGGTTAGCAAGGATCAGGGAAGTTGCGCTAGATCACAACAGCTAGTTGCTGTTCTTCTGTCACCATGCTGCTGGGAAGGTTAGCCATTTTCTCTCTCCACATGGAGAAACAGTGGTAGAGTAAAACCCAGGGAGAATGGACTACACTGGCTGGATTCTCCCTCTGGATATTGAGAGCCAGAGCCGATTTGGGCCGTTTCTGATCACCAGTATTTGAAAAGACTCCATTTCAAGTCCCTTCCACCTTTCTGCTCTATGACAGGTGTAAGGAAGGCCTCTAGTCTTTAAATAGGGGAACATTTTCAAGGCTGATTTGTAGTTTTCAATAATACCAGGTTCTTTTCCCAGCTTTTGAAACAACATAAACTTCCCACAACAAGAGATACGCTCAACTGGACTATAGCTTGCTAGAGCTCTGTCTGTGCTGGCAAGTGGATGTGTACTGCAACATGGTCTCCCAGTCATAGGAGAAATTTGGCCAGATTATGCTGCTTTTATTTCCTGGATACACCTGGACTTCAGTCAGGGCTTAGAAGAGGCAGGTGATACATGTCTGTGCGTTACCTGACACGGGTAAGATAGATACACTCTTACCTTCAGGAGCTTTGTAGCATTCCTGGGTTCCACAGCTCTGTCTCTGGGGCCGAGTGGAGTGCTATTGACCCCACAACCCCTGTGACTTAAGATTTATAAACCAGATTTGGAAAGAATCTGTATTTAGACATGAGTTTTGTCTCTGTGATTAAGGTTTGGGATTTTACAGGATTCCTGAAGACTTATTACAATAATAAACGATGAGATCTGTTCAGTGCGATAACTGGACTGTTATTTTCAGTCTCAGAAGCACAGACTCTTTAACTACTGGTTTGCTTTTCATTTAGCTAGTACAGGATAGAGAAGAGGGGCAGTGTCTTCTAAACACTAGTTTAGAAATTGAGTGGAGTAGAAAATACAAACTTGTGATTTACTGTAGACAGCTTTGGTTGTTGCACATACCTGCATGTAGCTAAAGTCCACACCCTCAGTGTATTGGATATTTACTGGAACTTACATATAGATAAGTAGAACTTACATATAGTACATACAGTACTACATAGTGGATATGTACTGGGCTGTATGTAGTGGTGGTAGTAGCCATGCCAGGTACTTGCAGGAGAATGTGGACAAAATCACCATACAGATAACCAGTCAGAGCTAGTACGTACTGTGTTTCATTCAGCATCTATCCAGGACATGACTTTAGCTGACTAGCAGAACCTACAACTTGGATGGTGAATCTCTTACAAGCATTGCATGGCACAGCAAAGCAGTTCTGAAAGTGTCAAACGTTGAAATGAAGAAAGGATAATGATGGCAAATGGGGTCTGCTACTGAGGCTTATTTTGCAACCACAAAACAAACGTTCACTGAAGCCCTCTTGTTATGAACAAGCAAGGTGTACTCTGTCTACCCAATTCACACTACAATGTTTAACCAAAATACTCTTCAGTCAGGATTCCCTTTAATAACATTTTTTTGGTAATGTTATACGCAGACAGTTAGGGGAACTTCTGTCCCTGTTGAAATTTTGATGATTGTTTTAATGGAAGCAGAATTTTATTCCAGAAATGCCTAATTCCAATAATAACATCCTTACATGTCTCACCTCTTTCACTAGTCTGGGTGAAAGACATTGCATGACATGTAAGAGAGATTGTTTATTATTAATACGTTTTGTTTGGTTTTTTTCTCAAGACTTTCCTAAGGCTGATATTTGTGTAATATGTATCTTTGCTTTCAGTTTTGGACAATCCATCCAGTATGCTCAATAGGCCATTGGTATAAGTCCATGATCAATAGCATTGATTATTCTTCAATGTCATATATTTCTAACAAAAATAAGGTAACTGCTTCTAAAGACTGATCAAAAAAATGATTCAGTGAATATAACTATTGTTAAAAAAGGCTGACTGGTCTGAATCAGATGGGAAAGCATGATTTCCAACAAGATCTGCATTTAAAGCACTTGAAACTCATGTCCATAATGTACACATGACTTTTTTTATTGCTAACTGCTGAAAATGAATTATCCCCGAGAAATGGCCTGTTGTTCTGATGTAGCATGTTAGTCATTATGAGTGCTACTCGGGGATGTGTAAGCCATGAGAAGAAAACTGCTTCAGTAATTTGTGCTGTGTTTCTCAAGATACAGAACAACATCACAGAGTACACGTACAACATATGGAAGTGGTTGATCTGTTCTTAAAAGTCATTATTGTAATATTGCTTCTAGTAAATATTTAAAGGACAAAACTAGTGCTGTTTGGTAGCAGAAACCCCGTTTACCTCAATATGTCCTTCCATGGTGTCTTATTTGTCTCTTTTTTTTGCTTTTTGCTAGTGGATGCTGCAGTTACGTTCTGAGCCAGTGCTTGGAAGCAGCTTATTTACTGCCTTGCATCTCTCATTGCTACAGCAACCAGTTTTCTGTAGAGCTGTGTGTACTTACAGAGGAATGAACGCTCACATTTGGGCTGCCTCTCTAAAGATGTTGTTGGCATACGGAGGAAAAATTTTGTTTTACACAGGAGCTTGCGGCTGGCCACAATTCACCTTGCTGTGTGTACCTTCCAGGGGTTACTGTCAAGCTTACTTCTTTACAGTTTTGAGGGGAGAGAGTAGATCATAACAAAGCTTCACAGTCATTTCAGCTTTTCTTTAGATGTTAGCATTCTGATTTTCCATAGTGGTTTGCTTGGGTGACGTAGCAAGAGAGAGAACTTCTCCAAAGAACCTTACTTAAAAGAAATTCTTGCTCTTTATTGTGAGGAAACTATCATGCCACAAAGGCAAGTATAAAGTACTTGTGAGTATAAAATCAACTGTCATGTCGATTAGTCTCTAGGTTCTGCATTTTGAAGCAAAGTCAGCCAAAAGCCTTTGTGGTCCTTGGTTAGAAAGGCAGCATCACACAGATCTGTAAAGCTCTGTTTTTCCCCCCTGACTATTATCTGCTCCCCCTGGAAGCTGCATCATATTGCTAATAGCACGCTTTTTTCATTCTCCCACTCGATCTATCATGACATCTTTCCAACATCATCTGTACTGCTGATACATTGCTATGGCATCTCACCAACCTACCAGCCTGCGATCCTTCAGTTCAGACAGGTCCCACACGCTGAGCCATGCCTCCTACCTGAGGGACAGTGCCATGATCGACGACACGGTTGTCATCCCCAGCCAGCAGGTAAGCACATTCCGTTCGGTTCAGTTTTTGGTTGGTTAAATACAAAAAGGTTACAGGTTAGCTACATGTCATGTATGCCGCTTTGTTCATTTTAAATCTCTCTTACGTAAATCTCTCTAATTTTCATTGGTATTTAATGGCATATTATGTTGTGCAATATTAAACTCTATTAAAACGTAAATGGATAGGCTGTGTAAATATAGTACCGGGACTGTCTGTATAAATGTTCTCCATTGTAACTGATTTTTGAATGATGCTAACGGCCATTGGGCTAAATATTCAGGTGATCTAATGAACTCAAGGCCATTGTCCTCAAAGATACTATCCTGACACGTGCTTGTAGTTAAAAAATAAACAGATGTAAGAAATGTCACTTGTGTAAATCACAGTATCCATTTCACAGCAACCGCTAACATGATTACTTTGAGCAAGTAAATATGTTACAATAAGGGGTTTCCAATTTCTTACTGATATTCTTACCCTTTTGTTTTCTTTTTAAGAAAAGTTTAAATGCTTTAGGCACTACTATGCAAAATACATCTTGTTGTTTGGTTGATGAATTGATTTTATTGTAGTAAAAAGGAGGGTTTTCTGCTTACCAAGGTAACAACTCTGGCCAAAGAAGCCGAAAGGAATTCATATCGCTTAAGCTGGGGCCCTGAAAACTTGGACAATGTGGCTCTTTCTTCCAGCCCTATTCATTCAGGGTGAGTGTATCAATTAGCATTATACTAAAAAAAAGAGAAACAGATTACCTGCAGCTTCAGCTAATGCTTAACTAGGAGTTATATTTTAATTCCTTGCCTCCTAGTGCTGTCAATAGATTGTTATGATCTCTTAAGCTCTGACAATCAAGCAAGCCTGGTTGCCAAGACTGCAAGTCAGTGAGCTTTCAGTCAAGTTCAGGAGGAATGAATGAGCTAATTGATGCATACACACATGCATTTGCCTGAATTTTGTGGAGAAATAAGTACAGTGCCTTTTGAAAGTTAGTAATAATTAAGACCAAGGGCCTAATCTCTTCAGATGGTGAGTACTTCCTTTGCTAGTGGTTTAGGTAAGCACTAACTCTAGTGTTTGTCATGATTACTGAAAAAACAAAGGATTTTACATTACACAAACTCTGTAATAGACAAGCAACCTAAACATCATGTGCTTTACACAGATTTGGCCCCTATGTTCATGTATTAGCACAACTGACTCTTGGTAAGCATTTGCATTTAGGCAAACTCATTGAAACGGAGCAAGACAGGTCAAAATGCAGGCCCAGCCAAATTCATACATACAAAGTGTATCCTGCTTGGCCTCAAAGTCTGTAGGAGTACTTTTCTTTCAGTGCTCTTACTGTGTTTGAAGTAATTTTTTTCTTTACACTGAATTCTACGCCTGTGTCCTGCCATCAGATTTGATGAGACACGTGCTCATGAATCTGTAAGAAACTGAGGCCATGAAGAAGCATTTTGTTTCTGGGGAGCAGCACGGCTGCAAATAACAAGAAGAAAGATTTTTTTTTTTGTTAATCTCAAACGAGTTTGCAACAATCTTTACAGTATCTTTCCAAATGTAACACTGGAGTCCCTGCCTAGACACGCAGTCCTGGTCTAGAAGAGGAACACTGTTGTCCTAACTGTGACTGCAAATTGACTGATTTGTGACATACAGGAGATGCTAGCTGGTAGCAGGATATTTGGCTATGACAGCGTTGTTTGGATTTGCTTTTCTTGAGCTCTAAAACTAACAACTTAAATGAAAATACTTAATGTGTACAGTATATATGTGCTTATATATGTGTCAGTACATAAGCTTTAAAATTGTTTTGACGGTTTATTCTAACCCTAACTAGTTTACAGACTTTTTCCAAAGGATGCATTACTTTTCACTTCCAGAGAGGTAGGTCTTTCAGTGATTTCAGAGGATAAATTAAATACTTTCCAAAAGAGTGGCATTTATTTCCTGGATGTGCAATCATTCTGTGTTTTTTCTTTTAAAAAAAATCAGTGATATTTAGATCTTTTTGGATGATCAGGATGCTAGTGGCAGGATAAGAATATCTGATTTTAATAAGAGCAGTGCTCTCTGCAGCCTTCTGTGAAATAGTGGCATTTAACATGACACAAATGATGATGTTCTTTGTATACATACCAGCTAACTTGCCCCTAAATATTGTAATAAAAAAACCTATCATAATGATCACTCAGCCTTTGGGGAAAGACTGTACAGCACTGCATTTTTATCTTGCGTAGATTTGTCCGAGTCATTAAGTTTTCATAAGTTGTTGGGGTGCAGCTTGTTTTCATCGTTTTTTTTAGGAGAATACATTGACTACTAGAGTTTCGCTTGCAAGACCTTATTTTAGAAGTGAAACATCAGCAAAGTATTGGACAGTAATTTACTTGGTTCAGATTATCTTAATTGTGTATTCTGTGCAATCCAAGGAAAAAATGACACGATTCCCTGCAGTACTTCAGTGGCTAACCCCCAATTGTTGTTGGGTTCTTACTGAGCTTACTGTAGGGAACTGTTTCTCTGGAACAGTGTAACACCCCCAAGCAAAAGGAGACATTTATAGAGAATGATTTCACTTGTGGCATTTAGACATTGCTTGACAGTATCACATTCTTATGTCTCTGTCACCCACAGTAGTTAGGTGTGAATGGTAAAGATAAGGCCGACTATAGGGTTTTAAAGTATAAATTATGTGCAAAATTACGTTGTTTTAATATCTGGGTTCTGGTGACAGTGAAAAAAAAATTCCACAATTGAGTTGTATAGATTATATTTCTCAGAATTTCACTGACAAATATGTAAAGTTATGGTAGATAAGAGGAGAGGCAAATCTGACAGATTGTCAGGAACATTGCAGTGTGAGTAAGAAGCTTTGAGTTCATGCTTTCATATTAACTTGCTTTTGTGTTCTAGAGCAAGATATGTAGCAGCTCTGTGGTAGTTCCAACTCTGGCTTGCTTGCAGAAACCCTCATATTTAATGAAAGTTATTGAATTCTTTTATATAACTTGATGAAGAAGTCCTATTTGACTAGGAGATTATCCAAGCGTATCAGTTCTTGTATCGGACAAAATTAAACACTTGGGATATTATTAGTGAACTTACCTTTCTGGAAGTTGTTGTTCCCATCAATGAAAAAGGGAGAAGGATGAGGGAGTGGGCAGCTCAAACTGTGACAAATAATGTGAATTATCATTCTTAGCTGCATGTCTGCAAAAAAGGAGGCTGGATCCTTGCTAACAAGGTAAACAAAATATATTTCAAGTGTTGTATTTTGAATCTATAATACTGTTTTCCCAATGTGAGATTAATTTCCTGGAAATAGTTATGGAAACAGGACCTGGCAGCGACCAGCTGATAGTCATTTCTAAAATCTGAAAGTCTAAAGGCTGTAGCCTTTATGACCCCTATTCAGAAAGATACAGTAAGGAAAACCAGCAGCTGCGTTTCACTAATAGCAAATCACTGTTCGTGTCACTGGAAGGAGATGGCAACAGAGATACCTAAAACATAAAAAGCAAGATCAGAAAACTACCTGGCCATGTGACACATTACTAAGAGCCTGAACGGGTTGTGAAAGTTTGAAATTTGTCATTCTGTCATGCAGAACAAAAGGAGGACAAGAAACATGTTGGAATGAAATGGAAGAAAGTGGAGGACAGAGTATGTTGATAGGAAATTCAAAGAAGAGCAAATAATGGTTTATTGTGTGGACAGAAACACTGGCTGGAATTACCTTAGATAACTGACCCTTTGATAAACCGTGGTCCAAACTTTAGATACAGATATCTAAACTAAGCAGCATTTCCCCTGATCTGGTTCTGAAAGTTTTACTCAGAATCTTACTGTACATTTTAGGTATCTGACTTCCAGCTTGAGCATGTATGTAGAGGAAACCAGATCATTCTGGCTTTCCTGCTGTGGTAGTTGCAACCCTTTGTAGTGGCTTATTTCCCATACTCACTCCTGCCTTCTCACATGTAATGAATATGCACATATACATATATGTTCATGTGTTTAATTTATAAATCTGTTTCATCTTTTCTGATATTTCGGTATTTCACTTAACTCATTTTTTCCTTTCTTTTCATTTTTGATATTAAATCATGTATTCTATTGCAGATGCTCTTCTCCATATCTTGATCATGACAACAGCAGGTGAACTTCTGCATAATTTCTTTCTTTATTACATTGCACTTCTTACCTACCCTATTTATCCTCCTCTCTTACCTCACTTCAGGATGCTTAAGTGTTTTTGTAGTGCACAATAGCCTAGAGAAAAATAAAAACAACCCTACTGACTAGCAGTGATAGCTTGCAAATGGCCCTCTTGCTCTTCTTATACAGTAAGCGTCCACTTACTTTCTCCTATCTGCTATGTCTCCTATAAGAAAATACTGGACACATCAGAAGTCCGCTGCAAAAAATTTTAACAAAGCTCCTTGTACATTCCTAGATTGCTTTAACCATTGATTTAATTAGTAATACATTTTCTCTGTTGGTGGTATGGTTTAATGTTATTAAAAGGAAGGCAAAAAACCCCTACAAATAATACAACAAAACCCATGGAAGATAGGTTCAGTTTCCACTCTTACTTTACGATGCAGGCCTTTTATTTCACTTTTCTATATAAAGAATATTATAGAACCCTTCCCTAGGCCATATTTTCCAAATTGTGCCACCATATTGGAACTGTTATAATAACAGCACAGATGCAGTATATTTAATTTCTCATGCCACGTGCATTTTTTGTGTGATCTCGGCTAATCAGCATTTGAATCACTGGCACACTGCATCCTGCACAGAACACCGGAAGCCGTGCCTTCCCAAAGGAGATTGTCTTCACTTGGCAAACTGAGAGTTCATTAGCCCAATGCCTCTTTATCTCCTTTAACACAGCTGTAGAAAAGTGAAAATCTTCTTAAATACTCAGCTGTACAAAACTATTAAAAGGCTAAATGAAAACCCCAACTACAAACCCATCTTTTTAAGTCACTTCACTCAAATCCCTCTGTAGTTGACTAATGCAACGACTAATGCGTTACCCTGAGTTAACACTCTAGTGGTCTGCTGTCTAGAATCATGTTTTTTGTCCTCCTGGAATATATATTTTGCCCTGTTTATGTATGGCACAGTTGCAGCCTGATGGAAAGCACACTGAGGTAGATGAGTGACTTGCTGTTGACTTCAGCGGGAGCTGGATCAAGGCCTTCTTTCTTAGTTTCAAACTCTCTATCAGTTTTCCTTCTCCAGCTGAACACTTTACAATGGCTGAAGCACCCTGATTGTTTGTTTCTGCTTCTTCACACTGTGACTAACACTGAATGCTGCTATCTCCTTGTTTCCCAGTTTCTTTTAAAAATTAAGATGCAGAAAAGTTCTTAAGTGTGTCTATGATGGATGTGCTCTAGATATAGCTTTTTATTGTTTCCTGCTACCTGATGAGAGCATGTGTGCCTGCCTCTAGCTAGTGTGAAAGAATAATCTTACCTGACCTGACCGTATGGAAGTGCTGGTGTATTGATTTTGCCTACTCTGGTTTGGTGTGTTCAAAGAACTATTGCCTGTTGTATAAAGACACTTGATGATGCGAGGTTTGCATGGCTCTTGAAGTGATCCTGCAGAATGAGAAGTGCGTCTGAGTGCCAACATGCTTGCGTTCGCAGCCACCTGAAACAGACTCTTCTGCGAAGCTACTCACATAACAGTGACTCTTCACAAATCACACAATAAGTACCTTCTTCATTCCCCTCCCCCGTGTTGACACATCCCTTTTTATTTGTTCATCCTGCTATTATCTTTCAAAAGAGCATAGATACAGAGTAAAACCAACTTAATTCCACATGACTCAGGCTCAGATCTGAAATACAAATAACTCATGAAAATCCACCAGAACTTTTTGTAAGGGGGATAAATTCAATGTTTGCTCTCTGTAGAAGGCGTGGAAACAGCCTGAAATATTTAGGGGCCTTTTAGAGATATCCTCAACCAGAAGGATGCTGTAGCCAATGATATTTGATATAGTTACGTTTCATATGGCTAGTATGTAGTTTTTAGTTGCTCTAAAATTAAAGAGAATGAAATGTCCTCTCTAATTTTATGAGTATTGCTAAATTAGAGGAGAATGGATGATGCTTGAGCTAACCACTAATCATGCATTTAGCAGAAGCACGTATAGATTCCCCTGCAGTTTGTAACTTATTCCTAGAAAACAATTGTTCTTGTTCTTTATCTTAGGAAAAAAAAAAATCTGATTTCCCCTTCCTTCTCTTTAAAAGAGAGCAGGCAGTGTTTTCCCCAAACCTAATGTGTTTCATTGCTTTGGCTATTCTATTGGACTACCACCTTGCGACATCTCCGGAAAGTTCAGGATTGGTCCAGTTTGCAAGACTGTCAGGTTCACATCTGTGCCATGGATCATTTCTAACTGCACCTTCAAAACTGGCAGAAAATGAAACTTACTCAAAGGCTGTCTTAGTACTGAGAAAGATCCTCTCTGTTGCCCTAGTCACCCTTGACATACAAGTGTTGACTTTGCTGCTTTGATTTTGAATCCTCATGTAATTGCAGTTTCAGTTCTTGCCATGGGTTCCCAAGATAAACTCAAGTCAGCGCTAAAGAAAGATGCTTCCCCTGTGTATAGTTATTATAGGAAGTACATGTAAAACATGTTCTGAAATAGACTTTTGCTAATGGAAAATACATGTAATTTTGGTGCATTGCTTGATCATCAGTTCACTTGCTTTGGCTACCTTTGTTTTAAATGGCTCACGAGAACGTTTTCCTACTTGCCAGCTGTAGAAAAGTTTTCTCCTATTAATGTTGTTTCCCTCCCCTCAGTTTTATCTCATTTCTCTTAACTATAGTTAGTCCCTTCTAAGGTTTTCTTTCCCCTATTATGCCATTTTTAACCCCTTCTGAAAGCTGTAGCTATTATATCTAGATGGAGTTTTGCTGGAAGTTATTTTGGTTTCTCTTGCGTTTTCTTTAACTTATAATAATAAATTATCGTAGAAGCATGTAAGGCACATTTATCAAGCTAAATTTTTTTAGGATGCCTCCTTTCCTCTTCTCTTCTAGTGCTAACCTGTAAGAGCTGTCTGATTGCCTTTAATTCCTTTTAATGAATCACAGGCACTGTCTCTCTGCAGGAAGAGGAGCACCCCCACCCCCCAGCTTCAGGGAGTCTATATGATGTTAAGGTTATTCATATGCTAGTGTTAAGTACTATTTTCTTTTTGACTATGGGAATTTATAAGGAAAAGGTACCACTTCCCAGAGCGATGGCTTAATCGGCCAGTTATTGCCACTAGTTTTGTTTGTTCATTTGAGTAAAATCCCCTCTCATCTCAAACTTGTCACTTGACAACATCTGGTAAAAGAAACATCAGGGAGAAGAAAATGTGTGGAGTGTGGGCCACAAAATTAATTTGCATTTTACATTTCTTTTATATTAGTCATACAATTTTTTCACTTTTCTAAGTGTGCTACATCTCCGGAAAGTTTATGTCATGCATTAGTTTTATGTCGTGCATTAGTTTTGTATGAGTTATTCCTATATCAATATACACAGTCCTTCAAAAGGGCAGAGCTTCTTCAGTCCTGGGACAGTAACGTCACCGTCCAGATGCCCTGTTATGTAGTAAATAGGCAGAAAAAGAGGCTGCTATAAATCAGAAAATGCTTTGTTATGAATTACTTGCCTGACTATTGCATACCCAAAATTATGCAAGATGTGCTGATTTAAAAAAAAAAAAAAGGGATAAGTGGATGAATGTGGCAAAAGGTTGGGAAGTAAGCAGGGTGGTATTGTGAAAAATAACCTATTTTTACGTTGCGTCAGCTCTACAAATCCTGCATCAGTGTGTTATCCTTTCAGACTTTCATGCCACAGCTCTGGAGCTGAGGCATTTTCCCCTACAGTTTCTTTCTTTTGCGCTGTATTCATGCTACTTCAGAAATTTCATAGTAGTATATAGCTGGTTTCAGGAGGTGGCTCCTCCCTATTTAGTATGATAATTGGCACTAATCTTTCTATGCCGTCCTCATACTATGCTGTGTTTACCTGAATTAGCTGCCCAGCACTTGAAGGGTACTTGTAGTCTCTTAGGTGGTTTCAGACTCATCCAAAACCCTGCAGGAATCTCAGGTCTGTCAATGACATGGCACAAATCTGATTTTTGGCATATGCTGTGATGAGCCCTCCTGTTTGCTACGTTGTGTCTCCTTATTTAGTAAATGCATTAGGTCTTCTTTATGACAGAAATAGCTGTTTTGACAGTGAATAATGGTTTTTATCCTAACCATTGTTATATTTGCGTCCACCTTCCAATGATACTTATTTGCCTGTTTTTTCACTCTGAGGAGCAATAGTTGGTTTCAGGGATAGGCTTTCTAATAGATCCACTGACAGACTTTGCTCGGGCCCACCAGGCACATTCAATAAACAAACTGAAAGAGGCCTGAACACCCACAGCTATCCCTTTGCATCTCCAGTACTTACTGGGGACACAATGCCACACCATTTTTAATTGACCTGTGTTACATCCCAGGTTTTGGTGGCATGGGAACACAAGGCTAGACTGTGTAAGTGAGATACTAGTTAGCTACAGATGGTCAAAATCATGGACTACTCCTGCTTCTTCAGCTTCTACATTGGTTCTACACCACAAGCTAGTTGTCTTGATTGTGTAACATTTGCTTTATGAGAAGGCGCTACTGCTTCAGCACTCTGCTTAGCTTTTAGTTAATCTGAAAGGAATTACTGTATGGAGAAAGCACCGTATTAAAAGCAACAGAACCCATTATTGTGGTTAGAAGGGACATTGGTTGATAGGACCCCTTACCTTTTGTGTGTACATATTCTTCTAGCAGTTAACAGTGGTTTTGGCATTGCTGAGATGCATGGGGAGATAAGCTAAAGGGGATGTAAGACACTAGGAGACCTAGCACTGGTGTTTCAGTGATGGACAGCGCACGAAAGTGATCCTGTTGTTAAAGTATACAATCTAGAGCATTACGCCAATAACAAAAATAATTGAATCCTAAAAACTGTGTTCTTGACAGCTCACACAATGACAAATGTGAATGCTAATTTAATTCCGTAATTAGCTTCTGGTAATTGTGGGGTTAGTGTTTCTGTTGCTCATAGTGTTAGCATCAAAATGCTAAAGTCTTCTTCTAGCACTCAGTGTTTTTAACTACCTCTAACACAGCCATTATAAGAGAGACTTGGACGGATTCTCTGAAACATAATTCAGAACCGCTTTGATAACACCGGTTCCTATAGTTAAAAGAAAACTACATTGCAAGCCATAGAGCAGTACTGCAACAACTGAGCATTTAGTATCTGTCAAGGTATTCTTTCATCTGTGCCTTAAAATGTATGAAGTGTGCATTTTATGAAGGAAGCTCCCATTTTTCTCAATTAATCCCCAGAGAATCAAAAAATGTTTTCATTTTCTTTTTTTTCCCCCTTGTTAAAACCACAGAAACACCAACCTCTAAGAAGTGAGATAATGGTTGTACTACACAGACTTTTACACTAAACAAAACCTAGAGGTATATGAATGGCAGTAGAATAGGAGCTGCATGTGTGAGAATGACTGGCATCCGTGGTGCATGGTGTGCTTCTGACTGGCGCTTGTGGCTCCTTTCCATCATCCATTTTTCTGACTTGCACGGTGTGTCGAGTGTTGTGTTCTTACAGCATGTGGAATTACTTGTAGCTGTGTGGACAATGAATGGATGCAGTTTTTGTTGCACAGAACGGCCAAGGGGACACTGGAAACATACCTGTGTTTGTTACTCATGTTATAAGGGCTTTTCTCTATTGCAGGTCCTTCAGTAGCATTTCTGCGACTCCCCATGTGATGATTCTATTTTAGTGGCTAGAAGTAGGCCTGATACCGTTCTGTGTCATCTACTCTTATTTTCATTGCCAGCAACCTGACATTCCCATCTCACATCAGGCATGATCCCAAGTCATAAACCAGTAAAAAAACCTGAAGGCCAAGAATATCCCCCGTCTTTGCTGTCAAAATCTACCTGTTGGTTATATATGGAACTAGAAAAAGTTCAGCATAAAAGAAATTCCATAAAATGGTTTTCTCCCTTTTAAAGAAAAAGCAGTAAATAATTTACCTTGTGCTAGAAGAGGGCTCTCTGTAGAGGGCTTTCTGCATCTCTGAGTTTTCCACTGGGACATTGTATTGCTGTGCAAATAAAACAGAAAAACTAAGATCCATAAATGAACCTCATACAGTTAACTGTAGCTATTTGTCAACTCACCAAAATCCCAAACTGGCCTTCAAACAATAGTGACACGTTGGGTTTTTATATAAATAGGTGCTAGCTCCACCGATGTATTACAGATCGTATCCACACGCTCCAGAATGTAATTTGATTTTTTAAAAATCCAAACCCATTTCTTGTGAGAAATTATTGTTCATGAAATAACTGGAAAATTATATAGATAACCTAAAAAAAACCCCAACAGCCCCTCCAATCAGAACTGGCTTTATATTATTGAAGAAAATTATCTATGACTCAAGAAGAAATGCTTGTAAAGCATTCATAGAGTGCCAGCTTTACAATACAGATGCTTGCAGGTACAGAGTAGTGATATTAGCAGTCTACCTCTAATAGGTACATGCATGTGCTCACATTTATTACTGACTACTGCTATTTTTACTAGACTTTTTGTGAACAACTTAGGTAGCAGTTGTCAGTTTCATTAATAAATGATCTTAGCATAATTTGGTGCTCCACATGGGAGAAAGAGCTATATTTACATACATAGTTTGTTACTTATGTGGAACATAACTAAAGGTATTGTGGTAGGTTTTGTATCTAATTTTTTTCCCCCAATTTTTCAGCTTCCTAGTTAGTTTCATGGTGGATGCTCGCGGGGGTGCCATGAGAGGTTGCAGACACAACGGACTACGCATCATTATCCCTCCACGGAAATGCACCGCTCCGACACGAGTGACCTGCCGGCTGGTGAAACGCCACAGACTGGCCACCATGCCCCCCATGGTGGAAGGCGAAGGGCTGGCCAGCCGCCTGATTGAAGTTGGCCCCTCTGGCGCTCAGTTTCTTGGGTAAGGGGTGCCAAATGGCCTACAGAAAAACATTCCATCTATTTTCATCTGTTTGCAAGTTGCACTGAAATGGTTCCTTTTACAAGACTTGAACGGGAAAAGATGTTTGTAACATACGGTAACAGACCAGTCGTGGGAAATACCAATCAGTTGTTAGTTAACAATTCAAAGCTTTTACACCTTTTCCTTTGAAAATGGGTTCTTTAACCAGTAGCGCTAAGGTTAACGTGCTTCCCTGGATATAGTTATTTACTCAGTGCTGTGATATTACCATGGGAAAAGACCCCTTTGCAGGCAGAAAAGGCAGTTGGTACTGTATTTAAATAATCTACATACAAGGCATGAATAGCACAGCACTGATCTAAAGCCCAAATGTAAAGCCTGCTACATATACAATGCAAGTTACAGTTGCTTATTCTGGAGACTTGTGTTGTATTGCCAGTAATTTGGACTATCAGGGAAGCACAGTGCCTTTGATTTTTCTGGGGTTGAAATTGCTAAATTAGGCAATAGGACAACTCTGGCAATTTTTGGCTGTTTCTTTTGTCCTATGCTGCAAAACCCATAGAAAGATCAGATTTGTATTTGCTGCTGAGCTTGTTTTAGCAAGTTTTAGCTGAAAGCAGCAGTTATCCACACTTTTTTTTTGTGTTACGAACTGTTCTCCCTATCAACTGTGGCATCCAAAAGTGGATGACTGAAGGAACCCCTTCTATTACAATAAATAGCTTCATGCAGAAATTGTAAAAAAGTGACTCTGTAAACAGCAATAGTTCAATCCATTCCAAAACAAATCAGTTGGTTTCGGTTCCTATTACAACAGACAATCACCAGAGCCACTATCTTCATTAGTGCTTTTTCTAAAAGTTTGAGCTAAGGCAGCTGAGAAAAGAAAGTTGATTGGTAGTTTCTAACTGCCCACTGCTTTTATATGGAGTGTTAAAGGAGAACATACATGTTTTGGCTACTTCACTGTTGCTCTTATCTGGTAAAAAAGGAAGAGCAGTTCTGAAACTGCAAATGCAATGCTAAGATCAAACCAGCCATTCCTTTTGACAGACAGGACACCTCTTAATATCACAAATAACAGCAAACAAGCTGCCTAAACAGATGCTTTGTTCCAATTATTATTTTCACGTCTTGGTCACTTTTAAAGAGAAGCAGAAAGAAATCTAAAGAGCAAAAGAAATATTGTGCTGTCACATTCAGTCTTCCCATTATCTTTGTCACACACAGACTGATCTTAAGTATGTCTCCCATTTTCTTTTTAATGGTTTCTCTAACGAGAATGTCTCACCTGAAAGACAGTTTTATTCATTCTCAGATCTTTGTACCTTTCCCTCAGGCATTTTCCTAGGTGTTGTACTGGCAGCGATGTCAGAAAATTACTGTATTGTTTGCAGAGGTGCATTCTAAGGTCCAAATCCTATTCCTATTGAGTTCACTGCCAAAACTCCCTGTCTTCCCATAAGCAAGAAAAGATCCTAAATTAACAAAATTAATTTTGCTGATATGATCACCAAATTGTCATCGCTAGGACAGAACCTTATTCAGTGTACAGCCTAATTCCACTCTGTGGACCAGACAGCGGCACTGGCGTTCTGGCACAAAAAATACATAAAGTTTATTTATGTTCTTTCTTTCACTGCTGCTTTGGATGTACTCAGTAAACTTCATCTGCCTACGGCTCCTCCCCCACTTAATGAGGGAGAAAGCTTGGTCAGCCGAATCCTTCAGCTGGGGCCTCCTGGGACCAAATTCCTTGGGTAGGAGAGACTTGAAACAAATTGATGGATGCTGACCTCCCCATTCTTCTCCTCCTTCTGCAATATGATTTTTTTTAATGTCATTCTGCCCATGATGTTGTCCCTTTCTATCATTTGAAATTTTGTATACCTAACCCTTAGTGGACCATTTTTCAACCTTTGTGGTATGTGGTTTTGTTTTGGTGGTATGTTTGTATCTCTTTCTTGAAGTACTGTGGCCTTCACTTTTGTTTTGGCATGAAATTTTCTTAGTTATGTGCTTGATGTCTGTAGCAAAGCAACCTGGATTGGGACACAAAAGGAATCTACTGTAAATTTTAAGATTTTTTTGTATCAAGAACTGATTAATCAATAAGTTACATGTTGGATACCACCAGTATAATAGAACACATGACATTTACTGTGTGCATGGTAACCTGTGTGAGTCCTCTAATTAGAGAGGTATATGTACAAATATTTGCATTTTCTCTCTAAGACTATGGATGTATATGTATATATATAGATATATGTACACATATGCTGTATATGTGTGTATATATGTGGACACATACACTGATACATATATTGGCATCTCCTTGTGAGGCAACAAGGCAAATTCTTATCTCCTATACTGAAATAGAAACCCAGATGATCTCCTCAGACCTCCTTTATCTGTCCCAGAGTGTAAATCAGGAATAAATTCATTGGAATATATAGAATTACAAGGCAGTAAAATTGGCACAAGTCACAATTGCTCACTGATTGCAATGAAATTATTCTGATTTGCACTGGTATAAGCGAGATCAGAATTTGTCCCACTATTCATATACATTACAGTAGATTCTCTTTGAAATGAAGTTGCACAGGTTAACCCAGACAGTAGTGACAACTAAAATGAGCATGAGTTTATGAATTTGCAAAACAATTACCAAATTTCTAGCTAAGCACTATTACCTTACCAAGTATCATTCACACTGTGGAAAGAAGTGAATGCACTTTTTCATCTGCCCTTCAGTATTTACTGGGTCTCTGTAAAAATCTAGTATGTGTTAGTGACCTGTTAATTTAGGATTATGCCAAAGTATTCCAGAGAAATAGGTAGAATTCCAGGTCACTTTGTAGCAGACTGAATAGAGTTGCTGTTAATCCTATTTCTTCCTCTCTTCCCGTGCATTTAATGCGCTGTGTTGCTGTGCCAGGCCTGTGATTGTGGAGATTCCTCATTTTGCTGCTCTGCGTGGGAAAGAGAGAGAGCTGGTGATTCTGCGCAGTGAGAACGGGGACAGCTGGAAGGAGCACTTCTGTGAATACACAGAGGATGAACTGAACGAGATCTTGAATGGGATGGATGAAGGTATCCAGTGTGACTTTTTTCATTCTGCTCCTGCATTACTTTTGTAATTGCTTTCACAGGGTAACCATTTATTCTGTTTAGCACCTCATGTTTGGTCCACTCTACGATGTCTGACACTGGAAATCTACCATCACAAAGTTGACAATAGATTCTAGATTTACATTTTCTACTGCTCCTTTTCATAGTGTTAAGCGAAAAGCTTCCATAGCAAACATCTTTCACAAACAAGGCAATTATCATACTAATCCTTACCAAGCAGCTACATATGTGGGAGGAAATGTCAGTCATGGGTACTCTTGCTTTCTGAGAGAACAGAATGGCCTTGGGCTGTCTAGGAGCTGCAGAATTTATTAGTTTTGGTGGCTTTTTTAAAAAAAAGCACCACAGAAGTAAACAAGCTAACTCACATACTTAAAAATGAACTCACACTTTGATGCTTTTTTGATTTGGAATTTAGCTCCCTTGATGGTCCTCCAGGCCATAGTGTAAACATGTAAGGCAGAAAGGGGCTGGGACCAAGCCCTTTGCTTGTTTGCCTGCTGATTTTGGGCATGTTGTCAGCATATTCTGAGCTTGCTGCCTTAAGCTCCCTTCAGTTACTTGCTCAATCTGTCTGTTCCTTTCTTGATTTCTCCCTTTTAGCTGAACTTAAAATACTGAGTATGTTCCTTTTCCCTTTTGATTTCTAGGCAAAATACTGCTGTAAGTTGCGGTTAAACTGTGAAAAGATTGAATGCATTTTTTTGTTTTTTCTATGAAATTCTTGTCTTCTGACCATCTCCTGTTTTGGCTTCAGTACTTGACACTCCAGAGGAGCTTGAGAAGAAACGCATCTGCCGCATCATCACCCGAGATTTCCCTCAGTACTTCGCAGTGGTGTCCCGGATCAAACAGGACAGCAACCTGATCGGACCCGAGGGCGGGGTGCTGAGCAGCACTGTAGTACCTCAGGTGCAGGCAGTCTTCCCAGAAGGAGCTCTCACCAAACGAATTCGCGTTGGCCTCCAGGTATGATGAAACAAGTACAAGGCTTAGCTTTGGTTTTTTACTGTAAATTGACCTTACTTGAATGGAGAACCAGCATATTCAGCTGAATTCCAGTTGATTCAGATTCCTGCCTGTTAACTATCTGTATGATCTTGGGAAAAGCACCTAATTTTGGTGATGATAATGATGATGGTGTTAGTGTAGGTCATAGAACAATTTCTTAAATACTTCTTATGAAGGGGATCAAACAAGTACAAAGTGCTGTAATAACTAGGTCAAATGCACAGGTTCCCAGCATGAAGTAAACCAGCCTCACAGGTCACTACTGAAAATGGGGGAAGTCTTTCCCTACCTCCATCCCTCCTCCTGCTGCCTGCATCCAATAACCTACCTTGGCCAGGAGACTGTGCTGAAGATTGTCATGGGAAATTGTGCCATTTAGTGTGAAATCATAAGGGTTTCATGGCAGTATACAGACGACCCAGTTCTTTACATACTCATTAAACTATTTTCAAGTAACTGTTCTGTTCTCCTCTGTTGTTTTGGGAAGGCTCAACCTATGCATACTGAACTTACAAAGAAGATTTTAGGCAACAAGGCTACCTTCAGTCCTATAGTCACACTGGAGCCCAGGAGAAGGAAGTTCCACAAACCCATCACGATGACAATTCCTGTCCCCAAGGCCTCCAGCGATGGGATCATGAATGGTTATGGAGGCGACACACCCACTTTAAGGTTACTATGCAGCATAACAGGTAGGGTGCAAATACTAGAGCTTTTTAAGTGCGTGTTGAAATTGCCAGTCATGGGGGGCTGACTGTGTTAAACTGATTATGCACATGGAAAGCTTGGTGAGAACATGACTGGGATGAGAGGCTGTGAAAATAAGCTATTTTCCAAACGATTACTTTATAGTAGAAATAACATTATTTCTGTTTGGCCTAACAGGGGAAGTATAATATAATCTGTTTATGTTTAGCCCATATCCAGGGCCAAACTACAGCCCTTGCTTTATCACCCAACAACCCCTCACCAGCAGAGAAAGGAGATTAGGAAAATAAACCCATGAGTTGAAATGAAAACAAATTTAATGAAACAGAAAAACTAATGCCACTGTAAAGTATACAGAGTTATACTTACCCCACTGGCTGTACAGCAGTCACAATAAACAGCAAGCAGACTACCAAGCAAGCCCCTCCAGGGATGATGAGGAAGAGGAGGAGCAGGAAGAACCCCCACCTACACCAACTTCCCCTTTTATACTTATGTTTCTGGTATGGGATTCAGCTGTAGCCAACTCAGGGCAGCTGCCCTGGATGACTCCACACTGCTAATGGCCTGCAGACCATGGGCGGCCTGATTCTGTCCCAGTGAAACCAGGACACATAATCAGAGACTCCAAGTTTTGGGGTTTTTTTGCATTTTCCTTACAGTTTGTTTCTTGAGAAACAACATACCTCTGCTTAGCAGAGCAAGTGTAATACACACGTAATGATGTGGTATCCTTCAGAGTTAAATAGTGCAATTAAACACTTTATACTTGTTATAACTCCAAAGTGATTAGCATCTCATTAGCTAAGAGGCAGAAATGAGCTCTATGCATTTATTCTGTTTAGAAGTTAGTATCTTTCTTAGTTTTCAAACTGATTTCCAATACCAACCCAACATAAGATGCATTACACACTGAGATGTGCCAACAACGAGTCATTCCCAGGAACAGCAGGTGCCTTTATAATTCTTTGATACCAAGGTGTTAGGTAGCTACTGAAATACCAGAAACAACATCTGGTCAACAAACAAGTATTTGCATTTCCAAGAGAGTGAAACAGTGTGTATTTAAATAAAGAAGAATAGCCTCCTCCGTAAAGAGGAATTTGAGTAAGTAAGTTTTTGGAGGGACAGTAAATCTGCAAGGATCCTCTAGCAAACTTCAGAAGGGAAATGTGTTCCAAGAATGCTTCACCAGAAGGAGAAAGGAGATATTTCCTGGAAACTAGTATTCCTTTACAGGTACCACTTGGTGTGAGGTTTGCATGAAGAGGTACCACTTGGTGTGAGGTTTGCATGAAGACTGGGCCACTTGGTCAAATAGATCTCTAAGAAGTCAGCTATAGCTGAGGGAAGGGACAGACACATGTTCTGACTTAGCCCTGGTTATGCATGTTTTTCCCTTTAGTTCTTCATACAGGTTTTATAAACACACGTAAATGCTGGTAGAAATAAACACTTCTGTTTTCTGTGAGCTCAGTGTGATTTTAAGGTAGCTGGAAACCAACTGGACATTGCTCACCAAAAGGTGAGGCAAGGACATACACTGACAAACTTGAACGCACAGCTGCAGGGTGACAGATTGTGCGCACATTTTCAGCTGCGTGGGCCAAACAGGAAGCTGGCAGCGTCTGTGACAGAGGGGGCTGAAACACTTAATGGACTGGCAGGAATGCAGATGGATGTCTAGTGTACAGCATGAAGTGGAGGTGCACGTTTCAACTGCAGGGTCTTCCTAGGACTTTGTCACACACGCATTGTTTCAAAGGTTTTCATAGCAACGTGCAAAAGAAAATTCTTAGTTATGTACATACTGGACCTGAATCTTCGAATTATTTGAAAAAGAAGCAGATTCTAGAATCATATATGATTCTAGAAATCATCAGATAGTGTTTAACTGCACTATATCTGGGCTGCTTTTGCCCTGTGTGTGTCAGTACTCTAGAAGGAACAGAAGTCATTTCTAAAAAATTACATCTTCCCCCTGCCTCTTTTAACATTTCTGGAGCCATGCACTGCTGGACTCAGCATTTGAAAATCGTTTTGGCACTTTGTTTTCTGGGGGGAAACCCATGCAATCCTACTAGCATTAGTGGAATAACTTTGACCTGAGGAGAACGCATGCCTGGGATTATTATTGGTTTCATAGCAATTAAAAACTCAGAAGAATGTTAAACATTTCTCAGAAGCAAGAAAGTTGCGTACTTGCTTGGTTTTAATTTTTTGTAAAATCTCTATCATTTCAGGAGGAACCACCCCAGCCCAGTGGGAAGACATCACTGGAACGACACCGCTGACATTTGTTAATGAATGTGTTTCCTTCACAACAAATGTGTCTGCCAGGTACCTATACAACAAAACATGAGTTTTACAGTGGTACTTTCAAGTGTCTGTCTTCTATCAACAAATATTTCCTTTAAAGTATTTTAGTTTATATAGTAGAAGGAACACAGATATTTTGTCTGTGCTGTGGGCCAATTGGCAAGAAATATGCAAATATGCAAATTTCCATGGAAACAGAAATCCCGTATTTGGGTAGCTCATTATACATCTTACAAAAGCTGTTATTTCCAGCGTATCCCACAAATGAGAAATGAAGCAGAAAGGCCTGTAGGTTGTACCAAACTGTGATCGAGAAGAATCTCATCCAACCATCTGTTCTTGTGATGAGATTCAACTGCTATCTTTCTGAAAACACAACTTCATATTAAAAAAAAATATATGGGTTTTTATATGTTTTAGTTTGTATACTGTCCATGATTTATATCACAGAAATGATCAAAAATCTCCTTCTCTGTAACAGGAGATACAGTCCATGGCCTGGAAAGGATTCATTTTAGGGTGTGTGATCTAGCAAACAGTTACCAAATCCTTGGATAATTTGCCCATGAAAATCAATGCATTTCCTTCAGTGCAAACATTCAGTGTCCAGGGCAGTTTCTTTTTGGTTCAACTAAACATTTTCTTCAACAGCAGTGACCACAAGAGGGAGATCTTAAAGTGTGTTTTAGCTCTCATCTACTGCCTGCAGCATTCTGTTTAAATTAAAGATTAATTTAAGAACCAGATGCCGAGACTAGATGCAAAGTATGAGAAGTCAAAGTCCCTAAAATTGTGAAGTCCCCAGCAGGGCTACACAGGAAATACAGCCTGAGGGTGACAGTTTATGGGGAAGCACAATCCACGTTTCCTAATCCCGATGATGACATTAAGATTGGTTACCATTGCTCATGTTCTGTGATATAGGCAGGGACCCATGTACAGATTTAATCTAAATCAAGGTTCAACAGGCTACTGTAACCCAAACAGGATTTTAAATGCTGTTAAAATTAGAAAATGCTTTGGTTTGTTTTTTATGTATTTACAGTCAGAAAATTAATTACCGTACTTGCTGAAGGAGACGCTAACTTGAATTTCTTCACTTGTGCCCTGGTCTAAAAGTGCATCTACCCTTGTGCCCTGCTGAGAATCAGCTGATTCCTGACTGTTTGCTCTTCACAGTAACTTTTTTATGTCTAGTTAAATCGTTAATGATAGAGAACAATTTCCCCATTCGTAAGACTAATGCTGTCCAAAATGAACTTGGGAAAGAGATCATTTGTGTAAAATGCATGTGAATTAAACTGCAGACTTTGAGGCATAGCTGATTTCCATTTCCTGAGCTGCTGATTTTTTAAAAATGCTGTATCTGTTTGGGCTTTTTAGCCCCTGGTGTATGACAGCAAATCATTTGAGCATATGGTGATTTCTCAGAGGATACAGCCTCTCCAGTTTGAGCCCAGCATAGCATAACTCTCCCACACATAGAAAAGGAGGTATCAGGATGCAGAGCCTTTATGTACCAAACAGGCTTTCTCTCTTTCAAATGTCATCAGCCTGTTCTTTCACCAGTGGGTTTGTTAAATGTTCTGAAGACAAGCACAGCATGAAATTCGCTATTATTCAACTGCCAATGAGTAAGACCAGAGAAATCACACTTGAAAGATATGTTTTGTGGGTTATAATACCATGTAATCTACAGTAAGTAATAAGCCTCCGTGTAGATCGTATCAGCTTTTGCAGTGTCTTTGACCTCTCATGGCCTCTGTCTCCATCCTACGGGTGTCAGACTCAAGCATGCTTTCCACTCACACAGTGAATTTTATGTAAAAGAAACGTCATCAGCTCCACAGAGAAACTCAAGGCAGTGGTATCTGAGAAAGAAGGCAGTATGTGTTACTCCTGGTGGAATGCCTGGTGCATTTCTGCTGTTGCATTTGGGAGCAGAAGTAGAATTATTTTAAGTTAAAGCTGTTATCTTTGCAAAATAACAATTCGGCTGTCTTGCCAAACAGATGAGGAAATTCTCTAAATTATTATAAATGTAATATATAGAGTTCATAAACACAAAAATATGAAAAGGTTCATATGGTTGAATCTATAGTTAAATCTATATTTCAATCCAGAGAAGGCATATGAGACTGTCTGCCCAGGACAAGTGAACTTCTTAAAGCCTTTAAAAGCCAGTCACGCGTACCTGGAAGCAAATAAGCTTTCAGCAGCGTGAGATCTTATCAGAAAGGCAAAAAATGGCCTGGAGTTTGTGCAGCAAGAGACTCTGTGAAGGGTTTGGACCTGGTACTTCGGTCCATATTCTTTCCCTGTTGATTTTGCTTCATGCTCTCAAATGCATAGGAGGTACCTTGAGCATTCTTAGGAAATTCTTCCTAAATGGTAAGGTTTTTACTTTGTTTTGATTTGTCATGTACAATTGGTGTGGTTACCAGGTAATGCTGCCAAGATGGGAAAACAGAACCTTTTCTTGCTTAAATCTTGCTTCTTTTTTTTTTTTTTTTCCCCAGATTTTGGTTGATAGACTGTCGACAGACACAAGAATCTGTTACTTTTGCTTCCCAAGTGTACAGAGAGATTATCTGTGTCCCCTACATGGCCAAATTTGTGGTGTTTGCCAAATCACATGATCCCATAGAAGCACGGTTAAGATGTTTTTGCATGACAGATGACAAAGTGGATAAAACTCTAGAACAGCAAGAAAATTTTGCTGAAGTTGCCAGGAGCAGAGATGTAGAGGTACTGTACAAGAATCTTAAAACAGTTTTTTTCATTTTCTAATGCCTGTTTTTAACCCAATATTTTCTGCCTTCTATCTGCCACAAGTACTGAAAAATAATTATGCCAACAAATCCTGTCGTGATGCAGTATTGTGCATCATGATAACATGGCAGCTTTACCTTTTTTCAGACGTAAGGGAAAAGTAGGTGCCAGATATAACTGAAGAAATCCTATTCCCGCTGGGCAGGAGTCGATCTCTTAGTCCACAGGGCTGTGGTGGGAAGGTTTGCTATATTCAGCTGACCGCATTTGGGTCTTCCCAGGTCAACCTACCAAGGTAGAAGGTAATTAACTGTGTGCTTCACCCATCAGGAAATCCAATCAGCCAGTTATCAGAAGTTAGAAAGGAATTCCCAGTCTGACTTTGGTAATACTATTTTTTGCTTTCCCCATAGCATTACCAGCATTGAAACAGAACATCCAGGGCGTTCTGTGGGCAGTCCTCAGCACCTAAAAATGTAGGGAGCAGGAACCTTAAGCTGGATTCAAGGAGATATTAAATATGGAAGTGGGGTGGTTGACTGTGAGCTCTCTGATACAGGATTAAGGCTTGGAAAATGTATGGGACAAAACGAAATTGAGAGAACTTGGTTCCCCAAGATGCTTTTTTATGGTGGCCCTGTTAAACAGTTGTACTTAGCAACTGGATTGACTTTATGCTAGGTAATAAAATGAAGTTGGGGGTTACCGTTTAGTCCAGCAGTTCCAGGTTCTTTGTCCTCCTTTTCTCAGGTGTCAGAGTCACCATTTCTTTAATTCAGATGCAGAACCAGAGCAGCTACTGCTGACTAAGTATTACAAAATCTATTTGACATGGAGAGTTATGCAAGCAGGAGACACTGCCCATCGCTTCTGCTAAACAAAAAGCAATAGTTGGAATCCAGCAAACGACCTGCTAAATGCAGTTTTCCTGCCTGTGTCAGCTTCCTCAGAAGGGATGACAAATTCCAAGTGCTTTGACTACATGCAGGAGATATTCTTCTGCTTAGTAAGGCCTCTTTTCCATGAGAATCCCACCTTTAAAAAACTCGTCCTCACCATTCCTGAAGCTCTGACAGGCATTTCTTGTGCAGAGCAGCTAGATAAAATATGGGCTTATAAAAACAAATGACAAGGCTGAATTTCTGTAAAGTAATGATGAGATGTTAGTGTACTGGCAGTTCGAAGGGAACAGCTCCAAAACTGGTAAACTGGGATTTAAACGTGGTGGGGGGCCATAACAATAGCAATCCACAGACACAGGCAAGATCATTATAGAGGCATTTCAGAGGGGTATTTACCTGAGGCCTGACTTTCAAAAGCTCCAGGCCTTTACAAATCCTGCTGAAATAAATAGAAGCTACTGATACACACTGTCTTTGCCTGCTACAACAGACTGCAAGTAGATTAAACACATAGGTAGTCTAATTTTGAGAGTTTTTACATTGGTAAAAAGGTCCTGTGCAACTTCATGATATTCCCAGACTGGCTTATTATCCTACCCATCAAAACAAGGACTTTTGATTTGATTGCTAAAGAAAATGATCTCTTTGTTATGATGAGGCCAAGTTAACAAAGTATGATAGAACTAGAGCCAATAAAAAATCCAAATGAAAATACAGATTGAGAATTTGCTCAGATTCATGACACTGAATAGTTGTTTTGTCAGTTATAGTGTCATGCTCTTGTTACTGCATTAACCATGTATTGCATTTGGAATTTAGTAATTTGAAATGTTTTCACAGGTTTTAGATAACTGTACATAACAAATGCAGTAAATGCTGGCAAGTCCTAGCAATTTAAGAAATTGATCAAAACTACTGTGGCATTATACTTAAGAAGAAATCCAAACCAACTCACCGTGATTAATTGCTGCTTTTCTTCTTTCTCATTTCCAACAGGTATTAGAAGGAAAACCCATCTACGTTGACTGCTTTGGCAATTTGGTGCCACTAACAAAGAGTGGGCAACATCATATATTCAGTTTTTTTGCTTTTAAAGAAAATAGACTTCCTCTGTTTGTTAAGGTAATGTTATGATATAAGCTACAGACTGTATTTTTGCTTTTTATCTACTTCGGAGCTTACAATAAACTTAGCAGACTAAAGAACAATTCCAAATTATTTTATTATAATGGAGTTAATGTTGACTTATGTAGTCAAAACAACCAGAAGTGGCTATCTAAAATTCAATCACATTTTTCTCTAAATATATATTTATCTGTGCCTGTGCTGGGCTCTACATGCATGTGTCCACAGCATTCTTTCAGACACTAAAATGGTACTTCTAGGAATCCTGTTCTCTACAGAATAATTTAAAGAGCTGATTTGGTTTGATCTTGTTCGTTTTTCTCTCTCATGGTTCAATAAACCGCAGGAAAAAATATGGAAACTGCAAAAATGTATCAGAAAACATTGTAGAATTGGCAGAAATCTACCAAAATATGATTGTTGTACCCTATACTTGTAAATACACATGTGGCTGTAAATACAGACGTAACTGTTCTACAACCAATCACCCTCCCTTCCGTAGCAATGCAAAACTTCCTTGGGGGTACGGTAAGAAAAGCATGGCTCCTTTGCAGGTATTTCAAGTTATGGCTTTACCCTATTTTTGAGAACAAAGGAAAAAGTAATTGATTTTGATAAATGCCCACTGTAACCTAATTCTTCTCTTGCTTTGACACACAAATACATCCGCATGTACATTTACAAACAAGCAGAAAAAAAAAAGAGAAAACACATTATTTTTGCCTATGTGAACTTCTTCTCCCACCTCTAGCCTCTGCAAAATAGTTTTGAGTAAAATATTTTTTGGATATTTTTATATATTTTGATATATTGATATTTTGATATTATTTTGATAGCAAAATAACAGATTAAATGTCGGTATGTTTGCTCTGCCACAGGTGCGAGATACCACTCAAGAACCCTGTGGACGATTGTCATTCATGAAGGAGCCCAAGTCTACAAGAGGCCTCGTTCATCAAGCCATATGTAATTTAAACATCACTTTACCCATTTACACAAAGGTACTGTGAAATTACACTGATCTATAGTCATCAGCATTATAATACAACCAAGGAATGAGAAGGAGGGCAAAATATTGTTAAAGCTTTGTAATTGGGTATTTTAAAGAAGAATAAATACCACCCAGGGGCTGTCCGTTTCTGGGGTTTAGTACTCTTAACTTTGAACACTGCCAGTGTTCAAGATGTTATCGAGTATTTTCAGAGGATGCAGAAGAGATGACAGAAGAGAGACAAAAATCCAGTTTGCACTACATAGCTCCCATGGTTTCATTAGGTGTTGCACAAGACTTTGAGCTCTAGAATTTGAAAAGTTTATAGCAGTGGCAAAAAGATTTTCTTAGACTAGATTTTAATATTACATCAACTTTTGACACTGGCTTTTCTTTGTACATCTGATCAAGTCTTTCAACAATCTATGAGTATGTTACATGGTGTAAATTATTTTTCTTCAGAACATTGTTAGGACAGTTACTAATGTACCTTGGGGAGGAAAGTGGTCTAATATCAGGGGCAGAAAAAGGAGAGGAAAACTCTAGTCTGAGCTTGTATTTATAAACAACAAGATTGAGACCAGTTGAATTCTCATAAATCATGGGAGTGCCGTTGATTTCAGATATTAAGCAGCACTTGTTTCCTTAGAAAGAGGCAGTTTATTGCTATTCTGGGATAACTCAATTGTTACTGTCCTTGTCAGATTGGGAGCTTCATGTCTTTTAGGAATGGATTAGGCTCTTTGTCCAAAACCTTGCCTGTTGGTGCTCATTTTTTCTCGACACTTTTAGCATATAATAATCTTCATTACAGCACTTTTGTGTAATTTAAATATAACACATATTTTAACTTCAAATGGGTAACATCCTTAGCTCTTTAAAATATTTATTCACACTAGTATATGGCTGCAAATGCAAATATATACTTTAAGTTTTGGTACAAATAAGGATCATTAGAAGTCTAACAGCCAGAAGCACATTCTCTGTTTGTAATTGGCTTGATTCTGTAGCCTTTTGTGTTTTAAACTGATGGTTTAGTTTTGCTGCTTTTTGACATCAGAAATCAATTGCAGAACTGTACTGCGTTTTCTTCTTTTCTGTTAAATGTTATCAGAAGTAATTTTTCCCTACTCTCTTCTTCTGAAAAATTGCATTTTGCCTGCTCTGTTTTTCCCTTCTTTTTTTTGCATGGCATTTTGGAACTGAAAGGAATCAGAATCAGATCAAGAACAAGAAGAAGAGGTAATGTTGCTATAACAGCATGTTCTTGCTTCTGCATACTCTAAAATACAACTAACAGACATAGCTTGGAAGGTTAAATTTATAGTGAAACAGACATATCAATCATTAGCTCAGTGCTGATGGAAGCAACTGTTGTAGTTAGGTCTGCTTCTGTGTCTCTGTTCCCCCCTAAACACCACCATTAACTAGAGGAAGCATATTCAGACTGTGCTTAGGGGTGCTAATAAAACTATACTACACCAATGATCCACTGGTCCTGAAGACTTTAGACAAGTCTAGTAGCAACCCTAAGGTATTTTTAGGGTGCAGGAGGTTCTATGAAGCAGAAAAACCAATCCCATTTCCCCTGCTTTGTGCTGCAGAGAATGAAGCTTGAAGAATGTGATACCTTGTATGGCTTATTCTTAATCAAAATAGTTATTGACTTATTAAGGAACTGTTCTGAAAGCAAAATGAATGCCTCCAAAATCAGTGCATCTGATTCACTAAGACTTTCATTTTGACATAGGGAAAGTTCAACTCAGTAACTTCCAAAAGTAAGCCTGTGCAAGATCCTTTTCAGTGCAATCCTCTGTGTTGTTTTTGTAGCACTGAGCTAATCGTAGGTTGCCATGTAGGACAATCTGTGCGGCAGAGAAATTTGAACTATCATGGATCTATAACACACTGCTAAGTGTGAAGTTTAATAATGTCTGCCTGAATGATTGCAAGGCACGTATGAGCATGGAAGTGTTGCCAGGTGATTTACTTGTATTCATTTTCAGTTGATGGAAAGGCAAGAATTGGTAACATCTTAACTTAGACAATACATTGCATTTATCTTTATAAAGAATACTTTACAAGTAAACAAGTAAAACCTTTTCAGCACTCGCTAACAAACTATCCTGGGGGCTTCGACACACAACGTATCGGATCAACAGTCCTGCACTGCTGATTTGCATTCCTCACAGTCATCCTACCACCACCAGTTTGTCTAGGAAATGAAATGCGTAGGGCTACTTTTAACTCTGCATACTTCTTGTGTATCCAAACGTACACAACAAAAATCTTGTTTTGCTTGTGTGGACAAATGATTGTGCCAGCAGAGCTGAAAAAACGTAGAACTACAAGGCAACTTCAAAAAAGTGCTTCTTGAATTTTTGTAGTCTGACATTGCACTTTTTTTGTTTTGTTTTTTTGTCAAGGGCTATGTTTTGAGTAGCAGTAAAATTATATGGCTTTTTCATTCTATACCCCAATACACTCTGACAAATCCAAAGAAAGGCCTCTGAGGGCCATCCTGCTTCCATTTAGAGGTAGCAAGAGCGAGAAGTAGCATCAAGTCCTAATTCTTGCCTTAGGCAATAGCAAGGCTGCAGCCATTTCTGCACCCTCTTCTCATTATCACCAAGTACAGAGGCAAAAATGCAAACTGTGATCTCAGAATGAATATGTACAACGAAGCTACGTACGAAGCATACGCGTTGCCTTCCAGGTGAGACATAGCCTTCAGATAACCCTATTGGGCTTTTTTTGCCGTAGTCGGGAAGAAATAAATTAAGAGCAATGCAACAACATACCCAGCAACGCGAAAGTCTGGGTCCTCCATACTAATCCCGTTTAAAGGAAAATCCATTGCAACATTTTGCATCTACTGTTGACCATAACTATCAGAGAGTAACCATTTTCCTGTCATTACAAACACTAAATAAATTAAGCCATGCTTTTACTGTTATTTTAAATACAGGCATGGTTCCATTTAAGTCAAGGAATCTGTGTCTCCATACATCTAGTGGATTTGCCTCAACCTGTATCACTTCACTGGTGACTTTATGTATGTAGAATATATTTTAACTTTTAAATTTTCCCTTTTCTTCTCTTCTAGGTTGACATGCCTTCAGAAAAAAGTAAGATTTTCTTTTTGTTTTTCTAAATGTTACGATATAGTTTGCGTGAAAGTTGATTTTGAATAAGATACGCATGAGAGAGAGCTAAGCTGTAACTGCTATTGCCAGTAACATCAATACTTTAAAACTGTAATAGAAAACAATTTAATACCAAAGCAGCTATCTAATTAAATACATTTTAATGTATAAATTAACAAGTAAAACAGTTTAAAAGGGTTCATCTAAGCATTTACTTTCCTTTGACATCCCTAGTGATCCCGCTATTGCTATTTTGCTTGTATGAATGCTCATCCCTCCATTTTTTTGTCCATTTGTTGACACACATTGTTGCCTCATATTTGAGATAAATGACAGTATCGCTTTTCATGAAAATGTAGTTAGTGCTGCAATATATTTCATTAAACACATGAAATACAACCATGCAAAAAAAGCGATACTGTCCAAAGTAATCAGGCTCTTTAACCCTTCCCCCTCCGACCCTTTACTGTGGTGAAATATGACTGGAACTATGACCGTTAAGCTTGGTACAGCATATATCCCCTTAGTATGTACAGAATCAGGCCACTATGATGAGAAACTGAGCGCGAGTGGTTCGCAATGCCAAAGATCTCCTTTAATGAAGATGCAAATCAAATAAACATATATTCTGCCTGAAGGGCATCTCTAATAGGAACTGTTTTCAAATGCAATGATTTCTTAAACCTGTTTAGGAAAAGAGTGACTTCTGTCTTGTTTCCAGTTTAAAGTGCAATGTCTTGTCTTTTTTTCTGCATTGCATTATGAGGGTTATTTATTCTTGATGTACTATGTACACGTTTTAATTGGAAAGACAACAGCACCATGATCCTGCACATCAGAGGGATGGTGATCCCCCTATAACCTCCTTTGTCTAAAGCAGAAATGCTTCATCTAGAAAAGACAAGTCATCAGGGTGACAAAAGAGCTAATATCATCGTGGGAAATAGTATTCACCATCATCAACATGATTACTATCAGAGTTTTTCTCTAATTCGTTACTATTTACATCAGGACAACCAGTTTCATCACGGTGGAAAAGTCAGCGTAGTCTAGGCAGCAAAGTAAGTGGAATTTCAGTTGCCTTATGACTTACCTTGGCCATGGGAGATGAATTCAACAGAGCAGTAAAACATACAGGTGGAGAAGGGCTGGAACGCTCTCCTTGGCACACAATTCAATTATTGACTCCATGCAGGACATCCACGCTCAGGAAGGGGGTGGGGTGCACGTTTGGTGAGGTTGCTCAGTTGTGTCTGTCACAGACTCATCTAAATTCAACACGGCATAGAACAATTTGGTGACTCTGACACTAGATCAATGCAAATACCAGCCAGCTAGCGTTTCAGTATGCACTAGACAGGTCACACTAAAAACAGCAGCACCAAGGCACCACATTTTCAGCACCAAATTACCCCCAGCAATCTGGTTATAATTACTGCACGGCACAGACATTTAGCATTCATTACCCACAAGGGAATAGTGTAGCAAAATGGCTCTTTTTTACAAAGAAATACAGATCATAATGTATTGCTCAGGTTCTCCTTACTTGCAGTACCACATTGACTTTGAGCCTGGGGTGTCAAGTTTTATGTGACGCGCTACCTTGAAAAGGAAAATGTACAACTAGAATTTCTGTTCGTAATTTGCTGCAGTCCTCCAATGTTTCACTCTGTTCACGATACATTCTCTAGCGGTCCTTCCTGGAATTAATATTCCCAGCAGGCAGTTGTAGCATAATAGGAATTACCTACATCTGGTTTACTGCATATGGATTGCCAAGATTAGGCAAATATTTCACCACAGTATGTTTTACAATATTTTCATGTATCTTTAATTTATATGATTAATTTTTAGAGCTATTGTTTTTTTAACTGAAGCTCCATACCCAGCAGCATCTGCAACACCTTTGCTTTGCATGGAAATAACTTGCCTTACATGAATTGTATGTGTCTAGTGTGACTGTCTCTGATTTTTGGTTGCCATACATTACATTTTTTAAAACTTTGAAATCACATCTAAGTTGATTCACAGTTTTTTTTCTTATTATCTCTCCCTTTCTTCTCTGTCTTCTCTTTCCTCAGTCAGTTCATTAGTTGTCAATGAGGATGTTCCAAGGAAAGGACCATGCCTCTTAAAACAAAAGAATGTTTGTTTCATTGTTTAGGTGTGAAATCCCCTTAGATGAAATGCCGGTTTGCAGCTGATTCAGATCTCTACATATTTGATAATTTTTAGATTACTGCAGAATTACTTTTTTAATCTTTTATTTTGGTCATTAAGAAAAAAAAAAATGTTAACCTAATGTTATTCTGACAGTTTGCTAACACTGGCTTTCTCTTAGAGGAAATCGACTCTCAATCAGTTCTAATGCTTTCCCCCTTTTTTCTTGTTTATTTTTATTTGAACATTGATCTGTAACATCTGAACAATCTTGAGATGCCTATTTTTGTGTAACTTCACTGTGTTTCTTCTGGTTTTAGTTTTAAATTTTGTTGTTTTTTGGTTTGGGTTTGTTTTTTTTTTAGTGACGTCCCGATTTTGTTCGTTACTGCTTTGATAATGTACGTGTGGTTGTGCTATATTGATCAAGTTAAGCAAGTTATTTCCTGCCATTTTCCTTTTCAGTTGTTTTGGTTTGTTTTTTTTCCACACCCCACCCCGTTAGCTTTGCTTTGCTCTTGTACCCTCAGATCTTGTGGATCCACCATTCCCGGCCCATTTTGTTGACCTTCCTACCACTGCAACCAAAGACTGTCATTTTCAGTCCTGATTACATTTTTCAATCTCTATTTTTGATTTCCATTTTACTTTCAATGTTTTTCATTCGCATCAAAGATGACGAGACAGAATCTACAGAAACATCTATCCTGAAAAGTCATCTCGTTAATGAAGTCCCTGTACTAGCCAGTCCAGACCTGTTGTCTGAAGTTTCTGAGATGAAGCAAGACTTGATCAAAATGACTGCCATCTTGACAACTGACCCCTCTGATAAATCAGGCTCCATTAAAGTGAAAGACCTTGGAAAACCCACTGAAGAGGAGCCAGGAGAGCCTTTTGAAATAGTTGAAAGAGTGAAAGAAGACTTAGAAAAAGTAAGTGAAATTCTGAGAGGTGGATCCTATACCAGAGAAGAACATATTTTGCAGAAGTCCCTTTCTAAAGAAGAACTGGCAGAAGAAGAATGGGTCATTGTCAGCGATGAAGAAATTGAAGAGGCCAGAAGAAATGCTCCTTTAGAAGTCACTGAACCTGCCTGTGTAGAGGCCAGGGTAGACAAAGGGACGACAAAACCAGAGAAGCCAGACATGACAGGAATGGTAGATTACCTTGCAGAGGATTTAAAAACATATGTTTCTCTTCATGAGGTACAGCCACAAGCCTTACAAGAAGACTTGGTAGAAGAGAGATTTGAAGCTGTAGTAATAAGCAGGGATTCTGAAAAAGAAGGACGGGAATCTCCAACAACTGAAAGAGTAAGTCCGCAGGAGCAACATAAGCCTGCCTTAGAAGTTAAAAAGCCAGTTAGGACAAAAGTGAGAGACAAGCAAAAGCAAAAGGAAGGCAAGATGCACAGCAGTGGAGAACAACCAGGACTAAGGAAGCTCACTTCAGATGAGTCGCTAGGTGGGGAACCTGGCTTAACACCGACTGCTACTCCTGAGGCTAAAGCTGTGTCCCCTGTTATAGAGGAAACTCCTATTGGCTCAATAAAAGATAAAGTTAAAGCTCTTCAGAAACGAGTGGAAGATGAACAAAAAATCCGGTCAAAACTACCTGTCAGAGTTCAAACAAGAGAAGGCACTGCTGAAAAGGCTTCTAAAAAACCAGTACAAGTCAAAAAACCAGCAGCACACAAAGCGCAACCGCCTGTTTCACCTTCTTCTAAGACAGAAAGACTGGAAGAGACCATGTCAGTTCGTGAACTGATGAAAGCCTTCCAGTCAGGCCAAGACCCATCCAAGAATATATCTGGACTGTTTGAACACAAATCTGTCAAACAGAAGCAGCAGCCCCCCGAAAAGGAAACAACCCGGAGAAAAACAGTTTCTTCACAAAGTGAAACGAGGCGTGTATCAAGCCACAAGACAGACAAACAGAAGGACAAACAAAGCACGGTATTGAAAGCAGAGAAAGAGCTGCAGTCAAAAAAAGGAAAAATGCAAATTTCTACTACTGAAATTACCAAGAAAGCTGCAGGTAAAGACCAGGTAAAAGAGCCGAGCAGCAAAAAACCAACTGAACCTCTTCCTCCAGTATTTGATGATGAAAGTGCCAAAGATAAAGCGGTTGTGAAGGGCAAGACTTGTGATGATCAAGGAGATACTGACTTCCAGATCAGCCCTGACAGAAAAACCTCCACAGACTTTTCTGATGTCATTAAAGAAGAACTAGAGGATAACGACAAATACCAACAGTTCCGTCACCTTTCAGTGACAGAGGAGGGAGAGCTTAACTTGGAGCAAGTACTGACCAGTCCTTTCAGCGTTGCTTTTCCCACAGAGCATGTGAAAGATGGATTCCTTCCTGCTCTTTCTCTGCAAAGTGCTGCTTTTGATGGGAGCTCAGAGAGCCTTAAACATGAAGGTGTGGCTGATTCTCCAGGTAGCCTACTTGACGGAACCCCTCAGATCAGCTCTGAGGAAAGTTACAAGCACGAGGGTCTGGCAGAGACTCCAGAAACGAGCCCTGAAAGCCTTTCGTTCTCACCCAAGAAAACTGATGGGCAAACTGAAGAAGCTAAAGGAGCGGCTAGAGCCCACACAACAGCAGAATCATGTCCTCCGAAGGAAGTCTCTCCAAAGGAAGATGAAAAAGGTATTACTGAAAGGCAGCTAGATGCTGTTACTGAGACTAGTAAGTCTCATTCTGACCATGTATCAGAAGAGCTTGTACCTACAGCCTCTGAAGAAGAGGCTGATAAACTTAAAGAAAGTAGCTCAGCTTCCATTACGAAAGAGATTAGCAGGGATAAAGAATCACGAACCACTGCACATTTAACTAAGTCTTCTGAAACACTTGACACTGCTTTAGAGAAAGAAAAAGATATAACCTGTGAACACCATGGTGTGGTTAGAAGTCCCCAGAAATTGGAACTTTCACTTGCTAGCCATGATAGTGAAAGCTGTAGCCCAGTTGCAGATGACTCTTTGGCTATAAGTCATAAAGACTCACTGGAAGCAAGCCCCGTGCTAGAAGATAACTCATCACACAAAACGCCTGATTCTCTGGAGCCCAGTCCTATGAAAGAGTCTCCCTGCCGGGATTCCCTTGAAAGTAGCCCTGTAGAACAAACAGTGAAGGCTGGTATTTTGGGGCAGGGTCCTCCTCAGCCTGTTCCTAGCAAAGGAGAGACCTGCCCAGAGCTGGCATCGGTACGTTCCAGGATTCTCCGTGACCCTGAAGGAAGTGCAGATGATGACAGTCTAGAGCAAACATCCCTCATGGAGAGTTCAGGGAAAAGTCCTCTTTCACCTGAAACTCCTAGTTCTGAAGAAATTAGCTACGAAATCACACCTAAAACAGCAGAGTCACAGGGACTGTCAAACGCACCAAAGTCAGCCACGATCCCCGAGGTCAGTGAAGAACCAGAGGATGATTCAGAAAGCGAACCAAAGAAAAGATTCACCCCTGAAGAGGAGATGTTTAAAATGGTGACCAAAATCAAAATGTTTGATGAATTAGAACAAGAAGCAAAACAGAAGAGAGATTATAAAAAAGATTGTAAGCAAGATGAATCTTCTGCAGTTGCTGATTCAGAAGCTTCATGTGAAGCTGAAGCACCAGAGTCAACAGCTGTAGAAGGAAAAGATGTGCCTACAGTGGTGATGTCTGCAGCTGAATCTAGAAAAAGTTCTTCCTCTTCAGAAAGCGAGCCGGAATTGACTCAGCTAAAAAAAGAAGGCGACTCAGGCCTCTTAATGGAGCCTGCGATCCGCGTGCAGCCCCCCTCACCATTACCATCCAATATTGACTCCAGTTCTAGCCCTGATGAAGCAGGTTTTCAACCCATTGATTCAAAGCAATGCTCTGTCAGTACAGGTGCAGTTAAAGCAGAACAGGATAAGCCAACAGAAGAGGACGAAGAAGAACTACTTACCCTTGGGGGCAGCTGTAAGGCTTCCGCCAGAAAATCAGGCACTTGTCATTCTGATGGTTGTGTATCAGCAGAAACTGAGGAATCCAAATGTGACAGCACAGGTTGCAGTGAGGCAGTTAGTCCCAGTGGCCCAGTCACACAGTCTGGGGGCACTCTGTGTCGTTCCACTGGTGACAGTTCTCAAAAAGAAGTTCACGTTGAGTCTTCACCAGCACTACAGCAATACGATGCTACTGAAAAAGATGTCAAACCCACCACATTGTTAGCACACACAGGTCTCATTTCTGCAGGAGCTGCGCCTGAGAAAGCGGACGATAGTTCCTGTGGACACAGTGCCACGGAGTACTCTGTACCACAAGGTGGCAAACTGGCTGAAGAGCACACTACTGACCATTCTGCTTTGGGAAGCAATCTGGGAAAAGCAGATGCAGATTTTGAAACATCTCAAAGAGATATTCATGCTGAGGAACCCTTACCTGAGTATTCATCCCTTACCACTGAAACGGCAGAACCTGAAAGTTGTGTAGCAGATGCTGCTGAAAGTAGTGCTCCTTATATAGTAAGCCCTTATGAAAATGTGTCTTCTGCACATTTCTTTCCTGACTCTGAAAGTAAGGTAGGATCTGGTAGAAGTCCGCTATCTAGGGAAAACTATTCTTTTAAAGGAGGAAAAGATCAGAGTGGTGAAGCTTTACTTAGCAGAGACACAGGTAGTGAATATCACTCTTCAGGGGAAGTATATATGGAAATAGAGCCAAAACCAGAGGATGCAGTTCAGAAAAAGTCACAGGAGTATTCAGGGTCAGATTCCACAAAATTAGCTGAGTCTGCCCTGGAAGATGTAAGAGATGGAACAGATAAATTGATCAGTCAAGTTGTCATCACTAAAACGGATGTGGATTTTGACATGTGGAGTGAAATACGTGAAGATGATGAAGCTTTTGAAGCTCGGGTGAAAGAAGAGGAACAAAAGATATTTGGGTTGATGGTAGACAGGCGCTCCCAAGGCACAACACCTGATACAACACCAGCCAGAACACCCACCGAAGAAGGGACACCACTTAGCGAACAAAACCCTTTTCTTTTTCAGGAAGGAAAGTTGTTTGAAATGACTAGAAGTGGAGCCATTGACATGACCAAAAGGAACTATCCAGATGAAAACTTTCACTTCTTCCAAATGGAGCAGCAGCCTCAGGAAGAAGTTTCTCTATCTGAAGAAGTGAAAGAAGCAGCAGAGGTGGAATCTTCTAAGCTGAAGAGCTCACCAGATCCATTTGCACCATCAGAATTGGAGGACTCGGACGTACAAGAAAGAGATACATTGAAATATTCACCCCCAGCATCTGAGTCTAGTGATAAATCAGAAGAAATGACAAGTGAAGATGTCGGCATAGGCACTGCAAAAGCAGATCTTAAATCAAGAATTCCGATTAAAATGGGTATTTCAGCTTCTTCAAAATCACCAAAGAAAGAAACTGCTGCCTCTGAAGCTGAGCCCCTCTCCAGAACAGAGACCGACGTGGCTGATAGCAGTCAGGTGCCTTGCCCTATCTCTCCCAAGCAGTCTGTAGTAGAAGACGAGTTTGATTTTTCTGAAGTTGCTAGAGTAGTTTGTTCTGAACAGGGTGACGAGTCCCCAGACTCTTCACCAGAGGAACAGAGATCTGTGATTGAAATCCCTACTGCTCTAATGGAGAGCATGCCTTCTTCTGAAAGCAAATCCAAAATCCCTGTAAGAACAGCTGCTGCTGCATCACAATCCTCACAACAATCGGAAAATGAGAGCCTTTCTGCAGATGACTTCCTAGACAGTTTGGAGTGTGAAGGAAAAGATGATCAGGCAAAACCAAAGTCTAAAATTCCCATCAAAGCAGCTTTCCAAAAAGCTGAACAACAGTATACAAACACAGACTCATCTGTTCGCAAGCTAGAGTCACCCAAAGCTCTCGACACGACAAGCAAACTACCTATGAAGCAAGATAACCGAAGTAAATCTGAATCTGATGCAAGTATTCCCATGGACCCAAAGACTAAGCGTTCCATAAAAGCTAGGAGTTATGCTGAGGCAGAAGCAGAGACCAGGGAGAGGGAGATGAAGCTTGAGCTAGACTCAGATGAGGCAACAACAGCAAGACCCAAGGTATTTTCATCACGGTTGCCAGTTAAAAGCAGAAGCACTTCAGCCTCCCGCAGTGGTTTTAGTCCCACAAAAGAAAGTAAGGAACATTTTTTTGACCTTTACAAAAACTCCATAGAATTCTTTGAAGAAATTAGTGATGAAGCTTCTAAACTAGTGGAAAGACTCACGCAGTCAGAGAGAGAACAAGAATTAGTTTCAGATGATGAAAGCAGTAGCGCCCTAGAAGTCTCAGTTATTGAAAATGTGCCATCCAGTGAGACTCAGCAGTCAGTTCCTGAAGACATCTTTGACACCAGACCCATTTGGGATGAGTCTGTAGAGACTCAGATTGAACGTATCCCTGATGAAAATGTCCATGACCATGCTGAAGGTATTTGCCAACGACTGGGATTCCCTGTGCGACGCATGTCATGAATTAAACTTTTGGGTTCTTTGTTTTCTTTGGCGTGTGTGTGCGCGTATGTGCGTTTGTATACCTGTGTAGTGTGTGCCGCATTTTCTTTTAAGCTTTTGGTGGTTAGTTGTGTATTTTTTTTCCCCTGTGAACTGTGTTTGGCTCTTTTGTGTTGTGTCTGTGTTTTTCTTGTCTGTGAAACAATCTCAAGATTGCAAACCATGAATGCTTATGGGAAGTGTTGCCTTAACGAACAAATACACTTCTAAAAATACCTATTGTTTTATCATTAAACCGATTGCTCAGGTCATGTGCATTTTGGCTTTTGACTTTCCCTGGCCCTATTCTCAACTACTAGTTTTTATTAATAATGAGATATTTGGGCATCGATTGAAACAGAGACAGGTAAATTGGTTTCATTTTGTGCTGTTACACAAAGAAATCTGCAGAAGTTTTAAACAATTACGGTTTTTATGTTCCGTTTTTTGACAATCTGTATCTCCAGAAAATTCTGTGTCACCGGTAAATTCAGGACAGGTTTTCTGGTGTTTGATTTTCCTCTCACCTACCTGTGTACTGCTACTGAGTAGCCACGATGGAAATCCAGTAGCTAAAATGAAATATGCATATATCATAGATCCTAAGCAATTTTCTGAATCTGAGGTATCGCGATCCGTGTGTGCCTTCAGGGAAAATCAAAACCCAAATTCTCCCAACTTCAAACTAGCTTTGGGGATGGGGGGAACGGTCAGTCTCGCTGTTACCGAAATAAATGACGACTGGCCAATGAACATCTGATGTTTTCCTTGCCTTCATTGTAAGTATTCTGTATCGCTCCCTAACTGAAAGGGTCAAAGACTTAAATTAACAGTATCTCAAATACAAACCGTAATATCAATTGCCATATGGACCATTTGAGCAAAACTTCCCCTACAACAGAAAGAACGTAATTAGAAGCCCCAATCCAGATGAAATGTTCAACCTTGGCATTTACTAAGGAGGCATGGAAAATTATGGCATTTGACTTAGTTTAGAATAAAATGCTTGGCCAAAATAGGTACAGTAGGCACTTTAATCCTTATTTAGATTTTCACACAAAAGCCTGATTTTCAAATAGAAAATGTAGATAGAGCTGTGCTTTTTGAAAAGTCAAGCTTTTTTTTTTTTTTTTTTTTAATCTGGGGATTTACAGTCCTCACTTTAGTTACCCAGTTGTCACAGCCTGTCGGCATTTAGATTACAGCAGTTAGAAAAAAAAGCACTTTCCCTTCTTGGGCTCTACAGCCTATGAAAATGCTTTTTAACTTGTAAAAGGCAACTTGTGGCTCTCTTTGACCTTTAGATCAACAGGATGATCTGGAAAGAACGGAGGAAAGACTGGCCCACATTGCTGATCACCTTGGCTTCAGTTGGACAGGTAAAGTGCACATCATCTACTCCAGAGAAAAAGGAGGGGAGTAGTCCTCCCTTTTTTAATGTTTCTTTCAGATGATTTCCTGATAATTTAAAGATGTTTTGTGGAAATATTTCAGTAGTTCACTGTCTTCTGGTTACTAAGATTCCAATAGCCTGTTAAGTAAGAGCTGAGATGCAGAGGTAAGGCCTATGCACTTGCTGTGGAATCTCCCGAGGGAAAACTCCCAGGATGAGAGTGTGACACAGAGCAGGTGCATGTTACCTTACTCTTTTGTGCAAAATGCAACAACTCTGGCTAGGAGATAAATAAATAAACATCCTATTTGTTCTGGAACTCCTGAGCTGGAAGGCCACTGTAGGGATACATGACATCAGCTTTTTCTCTACAGAACTGTGCTGAGCAAGACAGGATAATAAGAGACCTATTTGTAACAATCACTTTAATATTGTGGATTTGGCAGATCTGAGACCGTTAACGTTACTGGGGACAAATGAAGGTAACACAGAATGAAATGCAGATGTCTTATCACTGAAAATCTGCTCAAAAGTGTTTAAAAAAAAAAAATCTAAATGCTGTGTCAAACAGTGCGATCCAGCCGAAAATTGCTGCAAAGCCAATGAAACGGGGTTGATGTTTTGTTGTATCTATCCCTAGAGCAGTACCATGCTCCTGACAATAAGCAAGGCTCTAGGATTTCAACAAGAGTTGTGCACCAGCCAAAAAATGTTAACTCTCTGCTAATGAAGATTGTGCTCTATACAGTTTTTACAAGCATCTTCAGAGTATATGCAAAATACCACTGATACTTTAGCTTATGTTACTCACCTCTTCCTTTCCTGTCCTCTGTTTCAACCCATAGAGAAGGCTGGGAGGGTATGTCACTCATCCCGACGTGGATTATCTTGAAATCAGTAGGACTTGGACCTGTGTAATGTAACAGATTAGGAATCTGCTGAAAATTCTTGTTCAAACTGATTTGACTACCTAGGATTTGAATCTAATGTGTAATTACTGTATATCTATTGAAGTTTACAGTTGCACTGGTTTACAAGCCAGCCTGGAAATAAGGTTATCTGGGGTTTGGCGTTCAAGTTCCCTCCACCCTGCTAAAACAGGACACCCTCCAAAATCAAGTCCATGCCACTCTCACAGTAACGACAGTAGGAATCTCACAAATTCTCCATGGCTTTAACTCATGTGATGACCTGTTTCAACAGCTGCATCTTAGTTTGGTGGTGGAAAGAGAGCTGCTCCTGGTTCTGGATACAGTAAAGATGTTCCAGACTATTAAACCATTTCTCTTTCCTGGACTGCAGTCTGACCCTATGCTACATCAGGAAGACATCAGTTATTTTTAGTTTTACATTCTCAGTTTTTTGCTTTCAACTATGATTCATAGACATTTACTTGTCTTTAAATGAAACAACTCCAGGGGAGTAGTAGTATTAGGCTTTAATCCAGCCTGACAAAATGCCATTACTTAACATGAATTCTTTTACTAGACTTTGATCAAAGCTTCTGAAATACTCAACATTCCGGGGGATGCAATCTGCTGAGCATGGTGCTCTGTAGCTAGAAATACTTTTATCTGTTCACGTGCTATTTCTGCAACTGCAATCTGTTTGATAGGTTGTCACTGCTAAATTTTGTCAAGTAGTGTTGTGCCTCTGGAACTAGGAACAGTAGACACAAAAAATAAAAGCTCACACAGACCCGTAACTTCTAGGCATAATGTATTTTTGTCTTTGTCATGAACTGACTGTTTAACAATATCTCTGAATATTACACGAGGTGCATAGAAGCAAAGAAAATTTGGTTTCAGAAAAGTTTGTGATGCACTTTGCTGCTGGCAGCCGTAAAATAGACAGAAGGCAGGTAAAAAGAAAAAGATGTCATTACAGAGATGGATTTCTTTTTCAGAGCTAGCAAGAGAACTGGATTTCACTGAAGAGCAAATTCACCAGATCCGAATTGAAAATCCTAACTCACTTCAAGACCAGAGCCATGCGCTCCTGAAATACTGGCTTGAAAGGGATGGGAAGCACGCAACAGGTTCGTTTCCGGTTATAGCACATACAACTGTCTCCAGTTTGTTAGCTGAGGTGGCAGATGTGCATTACAGTCACCAAAAGAAAACGTGGGTAAAATCTAGGCTCTAGAAAGAACGAGCATAGAGCATACTTAGGTTTTTTTAAGCTTGTCTGTATAAGGTAGCACGTCACAGGATTCTCAGAGAGAACGGTTTCCTCTTGTTCATTTGAGGCAGAACATCATACAGCAAAGAAAGAGTGGAAAAACACTGAGGCCTCTTTTTCCTAAGTGGAAGAATGTTTGGGGAACCTGAACAAATGTGTTAAAGGAAAAGTGCTAATTTTTATAGGCAGCCTTTCAGTGAATTTGAGATTTTGCATAGGAGTGCTTCTAAATGTCTCTTTACATCACACGTGATATTGTATTGCTCAGCACCCTATATATGCCCTTCATATGGAAAACAGAAGGGAGAGAGCATGTGAACTCCTGAACTCAGCTACATGGTGTCATTCTAATCCCACAGATACCAGTCTTACCCAGTGTCTTACAAGAATCAACCGCATGGATATCGTTCACCTCATGGAGACCAGCGGCATCGACTCCATGCAGGTCCATGGCACTCGCACGTACGCTGAAATCGAACAAACAATAGGACTGGACCACAGCGAAGGTAAACATCTCCCGATCCAGAATGCGCAGGTGATCTCTCCTAAGCCCCAGCTCCTGTTCTGAACTGTTTGACTAGCATAACCAGTGAACTCTGATGCCTGAGCACTAGAAGCTCATTTTGAATGCACAACTAGCATAGACAAACGGAAGCATAACGTAACAGAGTCACTCTTTCACCAGCTAGAAGATCTCTGCAGTAGCTAATTCTTATAAAGCAAATACAGCAATGTTGTCCCAGACTAGTGCAAATACTTACGCCCAGTTCGTTGGGTGGGGTTATTTTTGCTTATACAAGAGCTTTCAGAAAAGTTAAGAAGGTTGCATTAGGGTTTGACCAAGGTTTGTGAAAGGAAGACTACTCTGTGCTTTGGAAAAACCTTTGGATTCAGGTATCCAGGATATTGTAGTTGTGCTATGATGCTGCTGGATTTCTGAAGCTTAGAAGTTCAGTAGCTTAGATTGATGGTTATAAACTAAAGAAACATTTCAAAATGATGTGAAACAAAATTACCTTTTCTGGAAGTGATACTTTTTACATCCTTAAATTAGGATTGAAGTAGCAGCTCCGTAAAGAAGTGGCTGCAAACGTCCCATATTTAAGAGAATGTAGAAGTAGAAGGTCACTCGCTCAAATTAGGTACAAGCCATTCTGTTTTCCTGCAAGCTGTTCTTCCAAGTTCAAGAGGTTCCTAGAGAATAAGGCTAGTAAGGGAAAACAAAAGACAAAACTTGTAACTAGTAGCCTAGGGAACAGAAACACAGATGTTATTTCACATTTTTCCTCCTAAATGAGAGCCCTTGCTTGAAGATTAAGGGTTGGAGGTGGGTGGATGTGTTTTATATGCTTGGGAGCACAGAAACTGGCTACTTCTTGCACTTAGTGCTGTAGGAATTTCTTTGTCCATCCTTAGTTATTTTTTCCACAAGCAGAGAAATCATAGATAAGGGGGAAAAGTCACTAGAACCTCTCCTAATCTGCTGTTGTGGATCTTGTTTTATACTTGCAGAGTTGCAAGAATGGCTCTACATAAATTTCTGGGTGAATGTTATGTTGCCTGTTCCTGTCAAGATGCATTATGTGGCAGTAGTAGTGGTAAGGCAGTGCTTCTTCAGCTATTCAGAGAGGTTCTGTCCTCTCCCATGCAAGATGTGTACCAATGGGAGGGAATATGTACCAGCCAGGGACTTGAAATGCACGTGGAGAATGAAAAGGACTTCTTGTGTCATGTCAGGCTTGGAATGACTTTTCTCATCTCTGTTTTTTGAAGGGTTTTCTGCGCTACCAGAAGAACTGTACAGGTCAAGAAAGAAGAGGGAAGAACAACACAGAGTAGCTAAAGACAGTGAGACAACCGAGCAGCCTCCTATTGTCTCAGAGGAAGAGGTGTCTGCCAGTTTTTCTCCTTTTCAGGACAGTACGCCCAGGAGTGAGGCAGAAGGATCCATGGCTGAGCTCCTGAGACAAGCACATAAGGAACAAGGAGAAGCAGAATTCTCAGGGAAACCACAAGACTTACCAGGAACGCAGGCATATTAGTAAGTGGGAGAAGCATTGCAATGTGTTCAGTCTGTTCTGGGTACCTGACTGGGGAGACAGAGGCTCAGGTCGGTCCTTGCTTCCTTCCTCCACTACTTCCACACTTCCTTCCTTCTGCGCTTCCTTCCTTTAGCCCTTCTACCCTCCCTTCTGCCCTCTGTTCCACCCTTCCTTCCTCCGGCCCTTCTGCCAATCTGCATTTCCTTCCTTCTGCCCTTCCTTCCTTCCCACTGCCTTTCCTTCCCTCCTTCCTTCCACTGTTCCTTGCTTCCGCCCTTCATTTATTCCTTCCTTCCTTCGGACCTTCCTTCCTTCCACTCTTCCTGCCTTCCTTCTGCCCTTCCTTCTGTGTATCCTTCCACCATTCCACCCTTCCTTCCACCCTTACTTCTGCCCTTCCATCCGTACTTTCGCCCTTCCACCCTTCCTTCCACTGTTCCATCTGCCCTTCCTTCCCTCCTTCCGCTGCTCCATGCGCCCTTCCTTCCTTCTGCCATCCAGCCGTCCTTCCATCATTCCATGCACCCTTCCTTCCTTCCACCATTCCATGCACCCTTCCTTCCTTCTACCATTCCCATCCGCCCTTCCTTTCTTCCTTTCACCGTTCCATGCACTATTCCTTCCTTCTGCCGTTCCATCCACTCTTCCTTCCGCCTTTCTGCCCTTCCCTCCCTCCGCCTTTCTGCCCTTCCTTCCTTCTGCCCTTTCTTCATTACGCCATTCCTTCCTTCCTTCCACCCTTCCTTCCGTACTTCCTTCTGCCCTTCCACCAGTCCTTCTTTCTGTACATCCTTTCTTCCATCATTCCTTCCCTTCCACCCTTCCGCCCTTTATTCAACCCTTCTTCCCTTCATTCCGCCCTTCCTTCCTTCTTCCCTTCCTTTCTTCTGACGTTCCATCCCCCTTTCCTACTGCCCTTCCTTCCTTCCTTCCTCACACCCCTCCTTCTTTCCGCTTTTCCTTCCTTCCACACTTATGCCATTTCTTTCTTTCTTCTGCCCTTCCTATCTTCTATCCGCCCTTCCTTCCTTCCACCCTTCCTAACTTTCTCCCAATCCTCCTCCCTACCTTCTGCCCTTCCCTCCTTCTGCCTGTCATTTCTTCCTTTCACCCTTCCTTCCTAATTTGCTTCATCCTTTTTTTCAACCCTTGCTTCCTTCCAGCCTTCCTGCCACCCTTCCTTTCACACTTCTTTCCTTTCTTCCCTCCACTGTTCATTTATTCCTTCCTCCAACCTTCCTTCCTTCCACCCCTCTGCAGTTCATTCCTTCCCTCCACAATTTCTTCCTTCAGCTCTTCTGCCCTTCATTCCTTCTGTCATTCAGCGCTTCCTTCCGCAATTCTGCCCTTCCTTCCTTACGCCTTTCCACCCTTCCTTCCTTCCACCATTCCAGCCTTTCTTCTGTCCTTGCTTCCGCCATTCCACTCTTTCTTCCGTCCCTCTGCCTTCATTCCTTTTGCCCTTCCTTCCTTTCTTCCCTCCACCCTTCATTTATTCCTTCCTCCAACCTTTCTTCCTTCCAACCTTCTGCAGTTCCTTCCTTCCCTCCACTCTTCCTTCCACCCTTCCTTCCTACCTTGCTTCTGTCCTTTTCTTCAACCCCTGCTTCTTTCCATCAGCCCTTCCTTCCGTTCTTCCTTCTTTCCGGCCTTCATTCTGTCCTTCAGACCTTCCTTCTTTCCTTCTGCAATTTCTTCCTTCCTTCCGCACTTTATTCCTTCCTTCTGCCCTCTCTTCTTCCCTTCCTTCCACCCTTCCCTTGGCCCTTCCTTCCTTTCTTCCTTCTGCCCTCCCTTCCTTCTTTTTGCCCGCACTTCCTTCCTTCCTCCTTTCCTTCCTTTCTTCCTGCCTTCCGCCCTTTCTCCCTGCCTTCTGCCCTTCCTTCTGTCGGCCTTTCCTTCCTTCCACCTTTCCTCCCTTCTGCCATTCCTTCCTTCTTCCCTTCCTTCCAGCGTTTCTGCCTTCCTTCCACCCTCTCTTCTTTCCTTCTGCACTTTCTTCCGTTCTTCATCTTCTCCTTCCTTCCTTCCACTTTTCTTTCCTTCTGCTCTTCACTCCTTCCTTCTGAAATTCCTTAATTCCTTCTCCCCTTTCCTCCTTCCTTCTGCTTTTCCTTCCCTCCTTCCACCCTTCCACCCTTACTTCCTTTCTTCCTTCTGCCCTTCCTTCAGTCCTATTCTTCAACCCTTCCTTCCTTCTGGCCTTCATTCTGTGCTTCAGACATTCCTTCCTTCCTTCCTCCTGCAATTTCTCCCTTCCTTCCACCCTTCATTCCTTCCTTCTGCCCTCTCTTCGACCCTTACTTCTGCCCTTCCCTCGGCCCTTCTGCCCTTACTTCCTTCTGCTTGTTCTTCCTTCCGCCATTCCTTCCATTCTTCAGCCGTTCCATCCATTCCTTCCACCCATCATTCCTTCCTTCCTACTTTGCTTCTGTGTTTTTCTTCAATGCTTCTTTTATTTCATCTGCCCTTCCTTCCACACTTCCTTCTTCCTGGCCTTCTTTCCGATCTTAAGCACTTCCTTCCTTCCCTCAGCAATTTCTTCCTTTCCTCCACCTGTGCTTCCTTCCTTCCTTCAGCCCTCCCTTCCTCCCGCCCACCCTCCTTTCTTTCCTTCTGCCCTTCCTTCCTTTCTTTCTCTCACCCTTCCTTTCTTCCACCCTTCCTTTTCTTCCACACTTCTTTGGTTCTTTCTGCCTGCCTTTCCGCACTTCCTTCTTTGCTTCTGCCCTCCCTTCTTTCTGCCCTTCCTTCCTTCTTTCCACCTTTCCTTCCTTCTTTCTACCCTTCCTTCTTTCCATCCGCCCTTCCTTCCTTCCCTCCGCCCTTTCCTCCTTTCTTCCACCCACCCTTCCTTCCGCCTGCCCTCCCTTCCTTCCCCCATCCCTTCCTTCCATCCTGCATTCCTTCCTTCCACCCTTCCTTTCTCCCACCCTTCCATACATTCCTTCCACCCTTCTTTCCTTCCCTCCGCCCTTCTATGCTTCCACCTTTCCTTCCTTTCTTCTGCTCTCCCTTCCTTCTTTCCGCTCTCCCTTCTTTCATTCCACCCTCCCTTCCTTCCTTCCACCCTTGCTTCCTTCATTCCTACCTTGCTTCCATATTTTTCTTCAATCCTTCCTTTCTTGCATCTGCTCTTCCTTCCACTCTTCCCTCTTTCCAGCCTTCTTTTTCTCCTTAAGCACTTCCTTCCTTCTCTGCGCAATTTATTCCTTTATCCCACCCTTACTTCCTGCCTTCCTTCTTTACGCCCTCCCATCCACCTTTTCTTACTTCCTTCCGCCCTCCCTTCCTTCTTTTCACCCACACTTCCTTCTGCCCTTTCGCTCGCCCGCCCTTCTTTCCTTCTGCCCTCGCTTACTCCCTCCCTTCCTTCCATCCATTCCTTCCACCCTTCCTTCCTACCTTGCTTTCATCCTTCTCTTCAACTCTTCTTTCCTTCCTTCCGCCCTCTCTTCTTTCCGCCCTTCTTTCTTTCCTTCTGCCC
>VZZY01001877.1:0-38361 GCA_013400335.1 Eurystomus gularis | reverse complement strand
TGAGTTCAAGCTGAGCTTTTGCTGGCTGGATCATTGCACTAAGTANTCATTGCACTAAGTACAATGGTATGAGGTTCAACAAGGCCAAGTGTTGGGTCTGCACTTGGGTCACAACTCCATGCAACACTACGGACTTGGGGAAGAGTGGCCGGGAAACTGCCCAGTAGAAAAGGACCTGGGAGTTCTAGTCAACAGCTGGCTGAATATGAGCCAGCAATGTGCCCGGGTGACCAAGAAGACCAACAGCATCCTGGCTCGTATCAGAAGTAGTGTGGCCAGCAGGACCAGAAAAGTGATTGTGCCCCTGTACTTGGCACTGGTGAGGTTGCACCTCAAATACTGTGTTCAGTTTGGGGCCCCTCACTACCAGAAGAATGTTGAGGTGCTTGAGTGTGTCCAAAGAAGGGCAATGAAGTTGGTGAAGGATCTAGAGAACAAGTCTTAAATGGAGCATTTGAGGGAACTGGGATTGTTTAGCCTGGAGAAAAGGGGGCCCAGAGAAGACCTTATCACTCTACAACTACATGAAAGGAGGTTGTAGCAAGGTGTTGGCCTGTTCCTTGCAGCAAGCAAAAGGATGAGAGGAAACAGACTCAAGTTGCACCAGGGGAGGTTTAGAAGAGATATTAGGAAAAATTTATTCACAGAAAGAGTTGTAAAACCCTGGAATACGCCGCCCAGGGAAATGGTGGCGTCACCATCCCTGGAGGTATTTAAAAGACATGTAGATACAGTGCTTAGGAATATGGTCTAGTGGTGACCTGGCAATGCTGGGTTAATGGTTGGATTTGATGTTCTTGAAGGTCTCTTCCAATCAGAATGTTTCTGTGATTCTACAGACATCTACAGTGTATATATCTGTATCTGAGGAGGTAATCTAGACTCTTCCTATGGTTGGTGGAGAGAAGCAGGCATCACTAGGGCTCTGTTTTTTTTGCATTTGAGCTGCATCTGAGCTAGCATCTGTACCTTAAAGTGACATGTATCTCATTCTTTGATGACAAAAGGACTCTGAGATACCTAGTTAAGATGTATACATTTAACTGTCAATGTCTAAAGCCAGATGACTGAATTGTATTCTTGATCCCTGAATCAAGAAGATTCAAGGATACAGGAGATCCCATCTGTTCTTTTTCACAAATATTTCAGAAATTTCACACAAGCACACAAGCCATTTAGTGGGGCTGAAGAGAGCTCTGTCAGGGCCCTGAGTGCAACAACAGGTTCTGCAGCCTCTTCTCTCACAGCTTTGGCTGTGGGTGCTCAAGGCCACCTCTGGCACACTGTGCCTGTAACCTTGGGTCCAGCTGCTGGGAAAGAGCTATGTGAGAAAGAGCTGGAAGAAGCTTCACTGGGATCTTCCCTGGGCTCAGGAGCTTCATTTGGGCTCAGTCCTGGCTCATGGTCCTTGTCTGAGCTACACTGTAGAGGTGCTTTTGCCTGGCCTTGTGCCGTGCTGACCTACTGACTTGCCTTCCTGGCTTGGCCTTGAAACTGTCTCATCACTACAGACTTATCTGTCAATCAGGATCATTGGCTGCTTCTGGTTGCAATCCTCCAACCTATTCTGCTTCATTTGCTTGAGTATCATAAACAAGGGTCCTTGCCCAAGGGTCTCTGTCCTGCCTGTTTTGTTGTCCTGTGGCTCCAGGCTCACGTTCCCTTGCAGAGCAGCCCCTCAACTGCAGCTGTCTGACAAGCTCTACAGGCAGTTCAGGACTACTTCTTCACTATTGAGAAATAAAATTCTTTAAAACGTCTCATTGTTCATCCATAATTACTACTCACTAGTATTTTTGAAGTGTTAGGTTCCAAATTAATAACAACATAGATATGCTTTAATAATTTGAATATTTAATATCAATTTCCAAGCCTATTACTTTCAACAGCTTCAACCAGAAGAAAAGCAATTACAATTTATCTTTCATTTGAACTTGTTTAAACACACTTCCACCTCTATGATGTTATCATAGCTCTAATGTTTCTGTTACAAAACAGAATCTATGTGGAAATGTGCAAATGCTAATCAGTTCTAAGAAGAAAAGCCGATAATTAAATCTGATCCCTGCTTTCTTTTTATATTCTTCCCAAGACATAAAAAGAACAAAGGCACAGAGTGATTGCAATATGCTTTAACGAAGTGTGATAGCATGTGCTAGTTAATTTGCAAATTCAGTTTCCAGAGCTGTTCTTGTCTTGTGCAATCTTTAGTTGTTTTGAACACTGCCCTGTCTTGTTCTGTGATGCCTTTTTGCTTCCATTAACCAAAAAACTTTCCTGAAACTGAAACTTCACTGTATTTTTTTAAAGATAGATGTACAAATTTCTATATTGTGTGTTGCAAAGAAATACTAGTAGAGCTACACTCTAACAAATTGCACATCTTTTTCAAAAAGATTACAAATAACATGTAAATCCTTTTCAACAGTGTAATTTTATTCTGTGTGTTAGAAATCAATGTAATTTTTAATAACAGGTAGTAAATTAATTCCATATGCCTTCTGAGGACACACACTTTTACTGAGATCCTATTAGTCTCCGCAGTTTGAGTCAGGTGTTAGTTTTAAAAATTAAGCAAGTTATTATTCAGTATGTAAACCAAAAGGAATGAATCAATAGATACTTGTTGGAGTATTATATTTGTTTTCAGTTAAAGATATATTTTTCTTTTAATAGAATCATTGTTTGAGTTGGAAGGGACTTGAAAGATCATCTAGTTCTAACCCCCCTATGAAGCAATCTGAAAGATCCTCTAGTTCCAACTCCCCTGCTATGGGCGAGAACACCTTCCGCTAGACCAGGTTGCTCAAAGACCATCCAACCTGGCCGTGAACACTTCCAGAGAAGTATATCAGAGTTGTATCAGGGTTGGAAACCTCTTCAGCACAACACAATATCTTGGAATGATTGATTCACTAGTAATAGGAATGAATTGAGATCATTCAGCAACCAGCTTGCTGAGTCTGGCAGCTGAATTGGTAAATGTCCAGAAATGCACAGTTAATATTGATAGAGTTGCATTAATTTCTGTTGTGACATACCATAGGACTTCCTTTTTGGTTTATATTCTTGGTTTTCTACATCAGTCAATAAAATGACTCCACATCATGTAAGTCCATAAATCTCAACCTTTTAAAAGAGTGCTCCAGCTTAGGGCCTTCCATGGGCTGCAGACGGGATTCTGCCCTGCCATTATCTCTAAGGGCTGCAAGGGCTCAGCCTGCTATCTCATCACAGACCAAAAGGGAATGGCTTCTCTGGCATTCCTTCCTCTCTCTTTCCTCACTGACCTCAGTATCCCCATGGTTATCTCTCTCTTGTCCCACTCCTCTCCAAACAAAAGAACTTCCAAAACAAAATAACTTGCCCAACACTAATTGGCTTGGTCTTGGCCAGAGACAGGTTTGACTTGGAGTCAGGGGAGCTTCTCAAAGCTTTTTACAGGAGCCACATCAGTAGCCCCCTCCCTGGCTACCAAAACCCCACAAGACACAAACCCAACACAACTAGTGTCCTAGATAAAGAGAACTTGATTATTAATGTGGTTAGGTTAAAGAATTTGGGTTAATGGACTGAAGCAATCCGTGGGGAAGAAAACTAACAATGATCTAGCAGAACTGCAGTTCCTTTTTTTTTATGAACCTGAGAACTGGAGATGATATTGAAATGAGAAATAGCTTTCTGAAAACAATGTGGATAATGCTTTTTCTGGGTATAGCATAATGAAAGTAAGCCCAAATTATAGGTGTAACACAATGAAACAGAAGCACAATTTTTCCTTGGCAGAACCCCTAGATGATATTGCAATAAATGCAAGAAAAACAGAGATGCTAAACAGCTATGCTAGCTTAGGATAGTGGTTTAATTTGTGAAGCAATGATCTTAAATTAATCAACTTGGATAGCAGGAGGTTGCTGGGACAAAGGACTATCTGGATAATCAACATCAAATGAGGAATGTGATTCCCTTCTGTTGCCTGAATATTTCCTCCATCTGTGGACAATAATATGAATCGCTGAAGCATACCATAAACTCAACTTCTTGACAAAATGTTTAGCAATAAACATTCCTGAGCACTCATAAAAATGTAAATCCTTATACTATATCAAAATCCCCTGCCACTCTAGATAATAAAACCCTTATAAAATAAACTGACAACAGGAAAAAAAAATGCGAGTATGGAGAAAATCCTAGATGCTAACTGCCATATCATCTAAACTCTTCTTACATGAACAGCAATGCAAATTATTCTACTGAAAAAAATATGCCAAAGCTATACAGTGGTCTGAAAACCCTTTCAGTTCTTAACCAATTGCTTGTTTGCAAACATTTCTTATCTCTTTTCACTGTTTACCCTCACGATGAGAATTACTGCCACTCAAGAAAATATTTGTTATTTAACACTTGACTAAAATACTGATCTAGCCCTTCCTAATACCTATGAAGTGATTGATTAGCACATAAACTGGAAGTCCACAGAGAACTCTTTGGTATAGTTCCCCAACAATGAGTTGCAAAGTGTCCAAAATACAACCTACCAACATATCTTCCTCATAACCCGGTGACATGCTGTAGAAATCATGGCCCGGTTTCTCAGTATTTCCCTCAATGCAGGAATCTTGAGAGCAGGGGATTATGTTTCTGAGGTAAATTCAATGTCCACCATATGTTTGCAAATAATGATGTAAACCAATAAAATTGTTCAGTGATATTTATATGGGTCTGAAATATCTGATGATGCTGACTACCATAAAGTATTTGGGAGCTTTAGGACTAGCTCCGCACTACCTACTTGAGGCATTAAACTACAACAGCTAATGTTAAGGAGTCTGGTTCCTTATATAGCCACTGGAGAAAGGCAGATGCTTCCAGAGGCATGTAGGACCATCTAAATTTATATGGACAGAGCTAAATGCTGTGATAATTTAACAAACCCTCAAGGGTCAAACACAGAAAAAGACCACTTTTAAATTTTTTAACTTCTGTTTTGCTGAAGAGGACACCGTTTTATAAACACGACCAGCAGAGGGAAGTATCTCTCTATGTTTTGAACTTGTGGCCTCTGACCAAGAAGGGATAGCCTGTGCTCATGTCCCTGAAAATAGGTACTGCTTTCATTGAGGTGAAATTATTTTAAGAAAACAAAATGAAAGAGCTTGGGTTGTGTTTGCATATTCTCTACAATGGGGCACTGTGAAGTCAGGACCTTGTTTATATTATTTTTGGTTCACATGTGCCATGTTTAAAATCTCACAAAATAGCACAATGAAAATACTTTCGGGGGGAAGGGGGGTGGGAGGTGGGGGGAAGATGTTTATAAAGTCAGATAATAAATCTGAGGGCTACATTGTGTTTTGAGTAGCTCACCCAAACTGATGTGTGAGGTGATGACAAAAAAAAATCCAATGCATCTGTCTTGCGTGACAGTGCATTTCTTTGGAGAGAAGAGATGCTGGAAGTGACAGAGGGGAAGACAAGGCTGTTCCTCAGGCTGAGGTGTATGTTCATGTGGTCATGTCTTCTTAGCCTTGCCCATGGCATTTGCCCTCCTCAGCTGAGTTGGTCATGAGCTTTATGTCCTGACTGCAGAGTTTGGTTAGAAGGAACGAAAACTTCAGTGAGGCTTGGGTTCAGAGACGTAAGGTCTCTCTTCCTTTCACCACCAGCATTTCTTGGAAGCACTGGTCATAGAATGGGACCCAATTAGGTTTGACACTGCAGGGGCATAACAACGTCTGTTCTCCAACACAGTTTTCTGTCTTTGGTGTAAGATGGAGACAACTCCTTGACAGGCAGATGAGGGTCTACAAAACAGTGCTGATGACAGGAGATGATGGAGGCAATCCCTCAGCCTGTTCTCAACATTTCCAGGAGGATCAGAGCAATGGTAGATTTCAGCAACTGAGATAAAGGAGAGCACATAGAAGCAATACTGCAGATATAAGGAGCTCCTCACACTGCAGGTTTGTCATGCCAGCATTTGCAGGGCCTTAAGAAAGATGTATGTTGATTTTAACTGCAGTTTTTCTGTACCTCTTCTCCTAGCTCATGATTCTTGCACCTCCAAACAAAAGGAGAAGTAGCTGCAATTTGATCAGAGTATTATCTCTAACTTGACAAATGTTTTTCCAAGACTTCCAATTGCTATTTTGAAATGACAGTCAGGCTAGCAAAAATGCCTGTTAACCACAACTCCATATTTAGTTTTAATAGTGACTCAGAAGGGATGGTACTGCTTATTGAACCTCCAGGTTTTGTTCCTGTTGCAGCTTAGGAGGAAAGACCCAACTGCTATCTAGACTCAACTATGCTTACTCTGGCTTAGTTCTAGTATTGCATGTGATTTTGAGCTAGAAAACATTTGAATGCCTGGAGGAATACTCCTTGCTTCCATACCTACAGCAATACCCCGTGATTAGAAATCAGCTGCCCAAAGGCAGGCACTAATCACTGAGAGAGAATGGTGGGGAATTACAGATTGTTCCTGCACTTTGACAGATCATAAATTAATGTTTTCTCTGTTCTTGAAGACATAACAAAGGACAGTAGTTTAGTGCCACCCATAATTAATCTTTTCTTCAGGACCAAAATATTTATTTCCAGTAAAGATTCCTACACATTTCATGGAATCTGCACTGGTGACCTTTCCTTATCACCATGTAATTGCAACATTATCTTTCTCTGTGAGTCACACACTTCCTCACATCAAAGGAATGGAGCCTTTTTTTGCACTTAACTTGAAGAGGAGTGATATTTTAAAATCCTATGCCCACATGAACAATTAATTAACAGCTTTTAGGGTATGGTCAAGTCATGAACTATGTTTTTGAAGCCCTAGTTCTTCAAAAGGGACCAGCAGCAAACCGAGGCTTAAATTGTCACTCATCAAATAGATAATGACACTTTTTCAAGACTCTGTCATTTGATCGCTAGTCCTTGTATTAGCACTGTTAAGTACTTCTTTGGCCAAGTGTCAGGTTTAGCAAACACTGTGTAATTTAAATCTTCCAAGTAGATTGTACAGGAATGCACACCAAATAATCAGTGCTAGGGAGAATAAGGAGAAAAAAACCTTGACAGTGTTGGATTTCAGCTATGTATTACTATCACTAACACTGTCTTTGTTCTACAGATGAAGGGTATTTACACAGACTGTATCTGAAAACTGGGTTGTGATGGTTTATCACAGCTAGATCTAACTGTTCTGTTTCTTTTGATTTAATGTGTGCTTTTCCATCTTAAGAGTTGGTTTGCAGCAGTCTCAAATGCTTCACTACATTTCTGATCCATGGAGCATTTTACTAGGTCATAAAGGAGGTCACGTCTCAGGGAAAAGGACCATCAGAGAAGACAAGGTCCAAAGACATAAGATTAATAGACATGAGCTTTTAAAGTGGTCCTATCTATTTTTCAGAGAGAAATCAGGGGATCTACCATGGAGTAACTCATCTCTTATGTTTGTGGTTTAAACAGAGCCTTTTCACAAAGCTATGCATAAGGTGGCATCATCAAACCAGACCTACAGGGGTATGGGCACTGCACCTAAGGGAACTACAGCAAAATAAGTGTGTATATCTGCACAAAGAGGAATTCATTGAACAGCTATAATTCAGGACACTACAGAAAAATATATAGACCATATAAGTAGTCAGGGATAATTGGCAGCAAGGGTATTCTGAGCCACTGGCACTTGTTTGACTCTGTACAGTCAAGGCTCAAAATTTTACTGTCAGTGCAAATAGGAGCATTACACAAAATGATCTCTCCCTGCTGTGTGCCTGCACAGCATTACTTTCGTCATGGACAATGATTTTAGTTATCGTACCAGAGGCTCCAAACAGCCTGCAGTGTTCCTGCCCTTAAGAAATCTCTTTCCCAAGAAGAAAAAACCATCACCTCTGGGTGGTTTCCCCACCAAATTCAGCCAGTAAATTAGTGTAGCACAGATTTCTCCAATATCTAAAACAAAAAGTATTTTACAATTGAAAAATTGTATTTTAAAATGTGCTTAAAGCTCTAGTAACCAATGCAAATATTCCATTCATGTTTGAGACTATATAAAATATATTCTCTATTTTCTAGAAGGAATATTTTTAGTAAAGCAAATACAGAGTGTGAACAATAGCTTTAGTTCTTTTAGTCCATGCCAAACATGAAGCCATAAGTGATACTCCAGCTGGTTGCTGCAGAGGTGAAATGTCAGAAATTTTCTTCATGAGAAGCCCTGTGACAGAGCGCAGCTGGTGTGTGTGATCATCAGGAAGCTTAACTTCACACAAGTGGCCCGATCAGAACAGAAGGGAGAGGAATAACTTTTGTCTGAAACAAATACCATGCTAGGAAAATGTATTGATTCTGAAGACACTGTATCAAACATAATATTATTTTCTCCTTAATTCTTCAGAAATTTCCTTGCTTGGAGTGTTATAGGGCTATTACTAGACAGCTCACAGACTGTCATTAAATATATCCCTCCAAGATTGTTCCTCTCTGTTTTAAGTGCTATCTTTCCTGAGATTCATAGTTCATTTGTCATTGAACTAGTTTAGAGAAGCGTGTGGTCCCAAAGCTGTGTTTCAATTTTGAATTGGAAGCAGTGAAGTGGCTCTTTTGCGGGAGAAATGGGCAATTTGTGTGCAGGAAGAAAGAGGAGGCTGAGGTGGTCTGCTCCTCTGTGTTATCCAGGACACAGAGATTTCCACAGCAAAGGAAGAGACCAGTCTAACTGGGTTCTGGAAGCTGAATCGTTCATCAGTATCACCAGGGGAAAGCATGGTGTCACATCCCCTACTGCAGTAGTTAGAGACTGTGACAAGGTGGGATAGCATCATGTTTTCTGCATCTTACACATTCTGGACAGAAAAAGTTTAACAGAAAAGTGGAGGAAACTGTATTTCAGAGTTCTTCTGGGAAACAGTCCAAATAAGTGAGCCTTGAAATCTGCTCTTTCACAACAAGGAGAAAGAACTTCTCTTATATTAAACTTTCATTCAAGTAATACAGAAGTTTTCAATGACTTGTATTTGTGCTACTAATAACTGCTCATCTCTGAAACAAAAGATAACCTTTGTGCTTTGCCTTTGTTATAAGTTCTGTCTATGTAACTTCCTTTCATCTACACTTTTATCAGAAGGAATGAGAGACTTTCCAGACCTGTATTTAATTCTACCTTTGCAAACACTGTACTGGAGATGAGATCATAGGGTTTGGCTATGCCACTGGAAGCAGATACGGTATTTTTCTATCTCAGTCATGCTGGGATACTTGTGTCAATGGCAGGCATTGACAGCCAGCAGTGTGGAGGAAGTTCATCCTAAGTTACAGTTTATGCCATTTCTTTGACATTTGGCACTCTTCTCTCTGGCATTTTTACATGTGCATTCATTGCTACCTGAACCTTCAGTGCTTTTCTAAGCCTAGCTCTTAAGAATGAAGCTCTTGGAAATGTCAGACTAAATTAGCTCCTTTGTGTATCTGAAGATAGAAATCAGGCTGTTGCTGTAAGAAGCTGCCCTGCCCTAGACGACACATCCCTGCTGACTCCTTTGTGTTAACATTAATGATGGTGCTGCCATGTGGTGAGCTGGACCAGACAACCGATCTGGTTAAAAAGGACTGGAGAGGAAAGTAAGCTGATCCACTGGCTCTGCAGCCAAGCACTGCTCCATCTAGGGCAGGGGTCCTCAAACTATGGCCCACGGGCTGGATATGGCATTCTTTCTCCTGTTTTTTTTTTGTGCACTACTACAAATAAAATATGTGCAGTGTGTATAGGAGTTCGTTCATTTTTTTCCAAACTATAGTCCGGCCCCCGACAGTGTCTGAGGGACAGTGAACCGGCTCCCTGTTTAAAAAGTTTGAGGACCCCTGATCTAGGGTGAAGAGGTGCAGAACCATGAAACAGAAGAGGAAAGATGACCCTTTCAGTTGCCTTGTAATCTTTTATTACATTGGTTGTGAACTTGCATCCTGAGTCTCAACATGGGTGTCTGTAGCCCAGCTCTGAACTGAGTTAGTCCTTTCTCTGAAACCTCTTGCTAAATTATAGGACAAGACACCTCCAACGGATAAAATGAAGGTCTGCTTGTGAATCACCACCATAGACTCATTTGCAAAGAAGATATTGAAAAGTTTTGATATTTTCTTTACCCCAATATTGAGGCAAATCATTGCCAATGATGTCTTAATGTCAATCACAGGAACGAGAAAACCCTCCAAGATACTGTAGTTATTTCCATAAATGACCACATCATAGTGTCCTTCTGAACCCTAACATGCTCAGTGACTAAGTTCCAATGCGATATGATGAATAGATTTAAGGTTATAATTTTGTCATCAAATTTGCTGGGCTATTGATGAATAGCTGGGTACAACAATTCCTCTTAATCATATGTAGGTTCCCTATACTCAAGTCTTTTTCAGGACCTGAAGAAAAGCTTGGCCTTTTTCAAAAGCACCTTGTTTAACTTAGTATGGCAGTATCAGCTTCTCTGAAACTGTTGAGGTGAGATCAGTTTATAGCCCTGCAAGACATATTTAGTCTTTGAATCAGTTCAGCATAACAACCTAAATTCACCAAAACTTTTTTTAGAAGTTAGAATTGGGTAAAGAAGGACATGTCAAAGATTTCATTGTAAATTAAAAAAAACCCTGTAAAATAAAAGCTTTACAGAACTTTGTGTGTCACTTAGAGTAAATTAATGCTTTGCGAAGGTGCCAAGATTATATTTTGGTTTCAGCCTGCATATATTTTAAGATGTACATTGCGTTACACTACATGTGTGTCTTTGTTGCAATTATTCATACTTTACATAGACGGTAGTGTCCAAGTAATTTACTGTTTTAGAGGTATTGTCAAAATGAGTTACTCTTTGATTACAGTTGTTTTTAGTGGAATTATTCTGTTACCACATTAAATTGACAAAAATGTTCATTATTTGATAGAAAATAGGTGAGATCCTTTATCACTGGTGTAGCTGTCAAGCACAGCCATAGCCCTTCACTGTAACCAATTTTATTTTTGGGTAAAAGTCTGTTAGAACAGACAGACAATAGTTGCAGCTTTTCCTATTTTGTAGAATCAATTTTCTGTATGTTTAAATTCCTTTTTCTGTCAAAACATATACCACTTTTAAAACAACTTATAGCTTCCTTCAAGAAGAATGTAACTTCTGAGACATCATCATGCATTCCCCAGATTTACTGGATGCAGAGAAGTAAGGAGTGGAGTGTTTTCATTGCGAGCATGGGATTTGTAGACTGCGATAGACCATGGCATGACTTGTTACTCTTCTAATGCCATATTCAAGTGCAATGCAAAGCTTGTTTGATCCCTGGCTAAACGCAGTTATGAAAGGTCTCTTCCTCTGTAATTGAGACTTATTTCATTTGTCCTTACATTCCTCTTGACATTTGATGTTTCAGAAATATGAAAGCACTTCAGATCGAGAGCTGAGGCTGGATTTAGGGTTCTAATGTGACTTGTTCCATCTGTATAACTTGTATATACTACTTGTATACTAATATCTGTATAATTAATAACTGTTCTTGAGACGCTACCCCACTCTATGCTACCAATATCCATTCTTAGGGTGTTATTGCCTTACCAGTCTGTTAGTATGAGCAATATTTTTTTGTGGATTTCAAGGAGCTTTGTCATTCATTGGCAAAGCAGTAATGTCAAGAGATGTGCCAAATCAGACTATAGTCTGTGGTTTACAGTAAAATAGCTATTGATCCTTTCCAATAGTCATGTAAGACCAGATGCAGAGATACTTAGGTACCTAAATTCACATTGATTTTATGGGAGTTCAAGTGTATAAAACCCAAATATATTAGATAATTATGTTTAAAAAAAATTAAATTGAACACAGCAGTTATGTGTTGCTCTTTTTTCTAGGTTATATGAACAACCACACTCCCATCTACACACTTCTTATTCCACAAGAAATTGTCCCCACCCACTTCTTTTATGTCCGCTTTCTTCTATCCACTTGTTCCTTATTCAGCAGTGCCTGCCTCAGATGCAAGTCAAATTTCAAATACCACTTATCGTCTAGATTGGATTTTGTCTTTAAAACTCTAAAAATTATCTTCTGATTTCTCCTTTGTCTTATGTCCTCCAAAATAATTCCTCATCCTACTGTGCTGCACTCCTTCATTCCATTCTCTTCTACCTCCACCCTATCCTTCATTTGAACACCTCTTTCCATCACAGAGGCAGAACTTGGGGTTTTCTACACAGCTGAGCAGAGAGGGGACCTTGCTCTGCCCATGCTCTTACCTGACTAAATAAAATCCAGTTTTCCTGTGAAAGCCATACACGAGGTTCATTCAGCACCAGGCCTGTGCTAGTAACCTCAGCAGTTCTGCAAGGTTAACTAGCTGGGCACAGCTGTGGCCATCTCAAAACTTCAAGTAAGGTAAGGAAAACCAAATTTTACTTCAAGAACGAAAGGCCAGGACCAAAATGGAAAGGAAGAATTAAATAAAAGAGGAAACAGGATTTGCAGAAACAGAAAGGTGGAAGATAGGTTGGAGAAAGCTCAGTCTGCTGCTCCTTGGAAGGATAAATGAAATGGTAACAGTAGTAGCTGAGACAGTATGCTCCCCATTAAACAGTATCTATCCCTCATGTAGCATGCCACTTGTCCCACATCTTGCACTCATGCTCTTAGTGGCACCCAGCCCCAATCCCCAGGGCTCTGGCACTCTCTGAACAGCCTGGAAAGTCATGGCCGTGGATTAACCAAAGCAATCCATTGTCTCAAATGGCTTGCTTATTGCACTTTGCCTAGATTCTTCTGCTTGCTAATGTGGACACCAGTATCAAAGCTGTCATCCACCCAGCAGAGAGAAATGGTAGTAGAATTCATGTCTACCCACACCACAGCATTAAAACTTAACAGTTAAACCTAGGAGTTTATTATTAAAACACAACACAAGAAGGACTAAAGTGTTGGGGTTTAATCTTACAAAGTTACTTGAAAAATAAAAGGCAAAACTGCGGTTTCATGTGCTACAGTGACCATGTGCAAGCTGTTCTTTGCCATAATCTGGTAGAAGCCCTGTGTTGAGACATGATTCTGCAGCAGAGCAGCAGTAGCTAGAGCAGACAATTAAAACAATGCTTATCAAAACAAGGTAATTTAAACACAGAAGCCTTTAATAACAGTTTCATCAAAGAAAATTGTAGTCCTGACTCAAAAAATGAGTAGAAAAATTTAAATAATAAATTTCAGCTAATCGTATTGCTGTGAGACAAAAAATAATTGTTTCTTATGTGAATTACCATAGGCTATTTGAAGTAATACATTAACTTCATGGTAACTTGGATTTCTTGATCTCCATTTTATTTGGCTGGGTAAGGGTATATTGAATTTTACCTTTAGATTTTAAAGCCCCAAAACATTGTAGGCAAAAAGTAATGAAAAACTGACACTAACAATTTAAATTTCTGTTATTGTGCCCTGACCTCTCTTCAGTCACATTCAGCCAAGAATTCAAACTTCTGGAAGTATTCCTCTGCTCTCCCACAACGTGCCTGGGGAAATCAAAGGGACTGAAAACCAGTAAGTGAAACATTTGGCTATTTGATGTGTAGCTGGTGACTCCCATAATATCACAGTTTCTTTGCTATTTTGCTATCAAGCAGGTGTTTTTGAAGAAGGAATCTTTTTATTTTTCTAGTTTTATTTCTTACAGCACCTCCTGCTTCTGTGTCTAATGCTCAGGAATTCCAGAAAATACATTCTCAGGCAAGCACCTTTGAGAAACATCATGAGATTCAAAAGGAGAAAAAGAAGTCTCACAGGAAGACATCTCATATTAGTCTGCACACTCCTGTATGATGTAGAGCACTAAATGCTTTTCATGTTTCATTTTGTAAATGTCAGCAGTATACTCTTGCACGTCTGCTCTTTAGGACAACATTTCCAGAACCTGTTTCTCTGGCCATCTGGTTCTTGCATCTACCCTCTAAAAAACCCTTTGCATTTGAGTAGCCTTTTATACTCATTCTGCAGGCTTAGGGTTGGCTTCACAAGGTCAAAAACACACTAGAATTATAACATTAAGGATATATACTTTCCAAAAATCATTTGGCATTGCTTTGCTTCTTTTGAACAAGTCGGAAACTGACTCATCTAGGGATTTCATGGAGACATGGATAAGCAATTATCTTAAATTGAGGTAATTATTTAATTATAAATTAAAGCCAAAATTACGGGAAAATTTTCCTTTCAAATAGAGAAATGCTTTTACAGCTTTTCACTTCAATCTTCTTAATCCCAAATAATGGATGTCAAATCATGCCTTGCTAACAAAAATGTTAATATTAGCAAATAACTTCAAAAGTTTAGGCCACTTTCCACTCCTGTTGCGGCAACACATGAGACATGGAGAGCTTGTTCTGTATTCATGCCATGCATAAGAGGCAATCCTCTAAAACTAGCAAAAAAAATACAATAAGTTTTTAATTTATTATACTGTAGTGCTATAACACTGAGGACTCCTCATAATTTTAAGAATTGAAAATATTAGAGGCATTTTTTTGAGAAAGCCCACTTGGACAATAGTAGCAGCCTCCTTTGTAGTCTGTCTGGTGGATTTTATAGTTGCTCTTCTCTGGACTGTGGAAGCACACTAGCTGGCTGAACAGTAATCATCAACAGCAACATACTGTTCTGCAAATCAAGCCTGGGTTGTCTTGCAAGCTGAATCACAACAGTGATAACTTCTCTCTTCAACGGAAAAACAGGTCAGCAATTGATAGATTTGGTAAAGCCACATTCACATAGCAAAGGGCAGGTAGTAGCACACTGCTTTCAGTCCTCCAGAAAGACAGGTATGCCAGAGCATCAGGATCAGGAGCCCAGACTTTGAGTGCTTTTGGCATGCTTTCTGGCATATTCACATCAGTTTAAATTAACAAAACATACTTTTTTGTTTGTTTGTTGTAGTGCAAAAGTGTATTCTTCAGTTAAGAACAGAAGCTTGGTTGTTTGTTTTTTTTTCTAGAAATTAGCATTGTGGCATACAGGGAAAAAAGACCAATAAAAAACACCTTTAAAATGCATGTGCTACATGCTAAATTTATTAATGTCGCAACAATTACAAATGTAGCAACTGACTACTGCCCAGATCAGTGAATTACAGAGTTGTGAGATGCCTCTGTAATACATTCTTCTCCTTCTTCATAGAACAGTTAGAGGTGTCTGCCTCTGGCAACATTTTTTGCTTATTTCCTTAAGTTTTATCTTCAAAATAAAGTCTATATTTAAAAAACCTTGCTTACATAGAGACATTGAAAAAGAGTACGGTTATTTGTTTTTAATACATGTAAAATCTGGTCTGCAAGAATAACCACAGATTTTTATCATGCAGATGCATTTCAGAGCTTAGTAAAGGTTAAGCTCTTCTTAGATTTTGAGTTGACCGCTCAGATTTGAAGTCATGGATTTTCTCTCTGGTTGTCTGTGTTCACTATGTGAAAATGACACTTTCTACCCTTGGCATAAGGGATGATAAAACAAAGGGAACAGTCAGAAATCTACAGCTGCATTATGTGCATACCAACCATGGCAATTTGGTAAGATTTGTATATATGTCAGCTTGACAACTACAGTGTGTGGCTCAGCTGGTGTGGAGGTACATATATTTACTAAAACCAGAAGGTGGCATCAAAGACTGTCTAACATTTGTAATAGAAAGGCCCGAAAGCAAAGAGTTGAAAACCTTTACTTTTGCTGACAGATAAAAAGAAATGTGTGGAATCACTGCCCCTTTAGTACTCTTAGGAATTTATGTTAGGCAGATTTCTGGAAATCTGTCCAGAGATGGGATCTAAAGTATTATGACTCACTCCTCCCAGATAAATTATTTTTTATTAATAAATCAGCTTGTTTGGGATCTGCAAATGCATAATCCTGCCCTATTATCAGTAAATGTGTTTACTATCTATAAGAGTTCAGTTAGTCATCTTGGCAAACACAACAATGTATACTTTATCTATGCACATTATGTTTAACTGGTGCTGCCCATCTTGGCTTTCAGTCACCTAATCTGGGTTTTATCAGTCCTCAGATGGATTTTCTTCTCTCACTCACTCCTGGGTAGTACTGAAGGGCAAAGTGCCTTCTCTGTAGAGGCACCTAGTTAACCTAACCTTGATTATGACAGGCTGTACTAGAAGCAAACTGAATGGATTTGGTTTGTGGAAAGTAATAATGATCTTCCTCATGCTGCCAAAGTTCAGAGAATAGTGAAGGAGGAGAAGCACATGGGGTGAGGAGCACTGGTGGGGTGACTTGCTTACACATGCCAGAGAGTAAGAATGGGTGAGAGTGAGTGAAGGGAGCCAGGTGAAAACTGGGTAATTTTGTTTGTAAAGGGAGTGTTGTTAGTGTGCCGGCAGGAGGTATAGTTAATATAGCTGCATATTATGACATGTCTACTAAAATTCATACAATGTTTAGAGTTTAAAGAACTTATATCAAGATGTTTTCTTCATATCATCTAACTACTGAAATAATATCCCTGACTAGAAAATTTTACTGCAGTGTTGGCAAATAAAGTTTGACGTTTTGTTCAAAGTATTTATATTGCAAATTTTCTTGCTCTGGCAGACCAGATTATTTTCTACTAGCCAATAAAACTACTCAAATATGTACAGTTCAAATTGTTAAACTGTTTTTTAAAGCTCTTCTGATTTTTCTTTGAGTTACAGTAACCTATCCATTTTGTTGGCATTGTGCTACAAGTCACAATGTCTGTCTTTATGGACACAACCTCCCTCTCATCTTTGTAGTCTTGTGCACACTCATGTTCTCACCTCACTGAGCTCAGATATAATATAAATTATTTTAGTCTACATCTGACATATCACCTTAAATAATCCACTGTTAGTTTCTTTCTTCTCTTCTACTTCCTCTTTTGACTATTGTGGGCTTCAAAGCTACAGGGTTTGGCTCTTCCTTCTTTACACAAATTCAGAAGATAAACAACCAAATTAATCTATGATAATAGTGAAGCATCATCCACCATATTATACATTCACTGAAATTCAAATCTTCAGTTCATGAAACTTAAATGGAAAGCTGGGTGGAGTATAAAGTGTATAACACATATTTCAGTTTTGTGGTTTCCAAGTTTGTTTTATTTTTCTTTATAGGGAATCTTACTAACTAAGTAATTAATAAATTTAATACAATTTCTAGTGCATGCTTTTCACTCTGTTTTTGTGGCTTTTGAAGACTGAGGCATACCTGAGCAAAACTTATTGACAGGAATACTAAAGCTGGCTGCCTACCTGCTTCTTTATCTGAGTTCATCCTTTTACTTTCAGTTATCGTCTATAGAACCACATGAATCTTTCTACCATTTTAAAATTTTTTAAATAACAACTTTGAGTTGTTTATCATGTCCTTCTCTTAGTCATTCCTTAGCCAAATTGTTCAGATTTCTCCAAGATTTTCTCCCAGTTTTTATCCTGTTCAGATTTCTTTCCACCATAAACCAGCAATCTCTCCTCATTTTTTATTGCTCTTCTGACCAATCTTCAGCTGCTCAGTATCTTTCTAGCAATGTGGTGTTCAGGATAATTCTAGGATAATTCTAGCATAATTCTAGGATTTTGTGGTATTAAGTGCATAGTTACTTAGGGCAGTGTATTTTGCCCCCTGTCTCATGTGTGCCCATGTAAAGGGCTGAAATGCAAGGATTAGAGAGCTGCAGCCTGTCAGGGAGGAAGCAAAGGGCCATCTGCATTCCATTCTTTAGCAGGCACGTGGATAAAGCTCGTTCAGGCAAGTACCTGCTTACCTACCCTGCATTAGGCACCACACTTGCATGTCAGTTATTAAGTATATCATCAGATAATAATATATGGTAAAGCATGACTTTTTGCAAGTATTTCAGAACAAGCATGAAATGATGAGGTAGTGAAATATAATATTGGCTATGAAGCAATTATTTGGAAACCTTTCAAGAAAAAATGAAGGAGTGGTATTGTCAATTTTAGTCTTAAAGTCTGAGTTTGGTGATATGGTCTAAAAGAAACATTTAGTTCAGCTCTTTTATAACAGGTCTCTTTTGGATTATCAGCTTTCTCCAACTGTGTTGTAGCTTTCTGAAATTACTTGTCAGCAAAAATGCAACCCACTGACCTTACTGGTACTTATTGAATGGTCCTTAGTATTCACAAAGAGCTTAAGAGTATCATTAGTAAAGAACAAATATTTTCCTCACTTGCAGAAGTACAGTAGAATATTCTGAAAGAATATTTCTTCTGCGCATACATAAGGTTATCCCTCTGAGATCAGATACCAAAGTGTGACTACTAAAGATAAATGCTGGCTCACTTATGATGGCCACTATCAAAGGAAGTGTTACTGTGGTGGGCTGACCTTGGCTGGCTGCCAGGTGCCCACCAAGCTGCTCCATCACTCTCTCTCCATCAACAGGATGTGGGAGAAATGATGATGAAAAACTCATGGATAAGGACAGGAAGATTACAGAGTAACTACCATCATGGGCAAAACACACTCGACTCAGGGAAATTAATTTGATTTAATGCCAATTAATAACAGAATTGGATAGTGAGAAATAAGAACAAACCTAAAACACACCTTCCCTCCACTTTTCCCTTCTTTCCAGGCTCAACTTCACTCCCAATTTCTCTACCTCCTCCCTTCAAGTTGGCACAGGGGGACAGGGAACAGGGGTTGCAGTGAGTGCATCATACATTGTCTCTGCCACTCCTTCTTCCTCATGCTCTTCCCCTGTTCCTGCATTCCCCCTAGTTTCTTCCACGAGAGACAGTCCTTTATGAGGCTCTTCAACATGAGTCCTTCCCAGGGGCTGCAGTCCTTCACAAACTGTTCCAGTGTGGGTCCATTCCACAGGGTTCAGTCCTTCAGGAATGGATTGCTCCAGTGTGGGTCCCCCATAGGGTCACAGGTCTTGTCAGAAAACCTGCTCCAATGTTGACTCTCCCTGGGCTGCAGCTTTCTTCAGGGCACAACAATTAGGGCTGTCCACACATACTGCAGGGTGGATACCTGCTTCACCACAGTCCTTCATGAGCTGCAGGGGGACAACTTGCATCACCATGGTCTTCACAACAAGCTGCCAGGGAATCTCTGCTCTGGTGCCTGAGGCAGCTCCTCCCCTTCCTTTTTCATTGACCTTGGTGTCTGCAGAATTCTTTCTCTCATATTCTTCTCCTTTCTCCCAGCTGCTGTTGTGCAGCAGTTTTTTCCCCTTCTTAAATATGTCATCACAGAGGCATCACCATCATCACTGATGGACTTGGCCTTGGCCAGCAGTGGATCCATCTTGGAGCTAGTTGGAACTGACTCTGTTCGACATGGAGAAGCTTCTGGTGTCCTCTCACAGAAGCCACCCATGCAGACCCCCCACCTCCAAAACTTTGGCATGTAAACCCAATAGAGTTTCTAAAAGTTTTTCTCTGAAAATAACATGATGGATTTTAATCATGTAGACAAGTGTGTGGGGAGCAGGAGACAAGGACACACACAGGGAGACACTCTGTTATTTCTCTGAACTTAATCAACCGAAATTAGTCATCTAGTCTAAACTACTCAATAAGTTAGCCTCCATAGTTAACAAAGACTTATATCTCTATAGAGCCATTTATCCTATCTTAAGATAAACATCTAAGATTAGTAAGATAACTCTTTGCAGCTGGTCTACCTCTCTGTTGACTTTTGGACAATTAGTTTAGACTAAGAACTTGACCTTTAGACAGACAAATTTAAGTCATTTGAATACCACCTGTAAATATTTGACTCTTGTTTTTAAAATAATACAGGTAGAAAATGCCTTTATTTCTAACATAAAGAATAGGAACAGAGCAAAGGTGGGGGCCCTCAAATTGCTGCCGACTAGGAAGTAATCTCATCACTTACATAATTCTTCAGAAAGGTAGAATTTCCTTCTTTGAGGTTGATCAACCCATTTAAGTAGATTAACTTTACTATCGAAGCAAGTAGGAGCTCCAGTTATGTGCTAGAAATTTGTACTGTTGGGACCTGTGCAAAGAAAATCTGAGATTAGTGCAAACAAACCAAGAGCTATAGGAAATACGGGAAGAAAGGGGGGAATTTGCAGGGTAAGATAAAAAGAAAAACAAGAAGTCTACTAAGAAATTAATGTTGCTTTCTGAGCATGGCATGTTATAAACCAGTGTATATCAGATGCAAAACAATAGGCCTACATTTTGTTTTCAGTGGTTATGCTTTGAAACAACCACTTCAGACAATATAGGAACCTTTTGTTAGATGCTTCACTTCTGGCCAGGGTTTGTCAATGTGATTATTTTACCTTCAAAGGGAAGTGATGGCACCCTGTTACAAGATTAACTGAGGCATCAAGAGCCATGGACAGAGGAGAAGGGTTGAAATAAGGATCACAGCATATTAATTACTAGGAGTGAAAGAATGTGATAGGGTCTGAAGTTCAAATAATTTATTATAACAAAGCTGTTGACATATATGCACTTGCTTTCTTCCCAGGCCTTGAAGTTCCTCTCCCTCAAATTTGATGATCCTGAGGGAAAATAACATCTCTTCTTGTAACAATGAGACTTTTTCAGCCATTTCAGGGATGCTGGGACGAACCTTCTTGGCATCTGTGAAGTATGCTGGTATTTTTCTGGGTTGTATATAAATGTTGGGATCTAATTCTGTGTAACTGAGAATGACGAATAGTTGATACCATCCAGCAGTTTTAAGGCATGTCAGCAACTTGGTCTGCTGTGATGTACAAAATAATTTTTGGATAATCCTTTAAATAAAGCCCCAAACTCTACAGTAACATCAATTTAAATTTGCACTGGGTTGACAAATTCACTGGAATTGGTGTGATTATTGATCATTTTTCTGAACACTTTAATCCTGCAAGAAATATTACAGTTGTTCCTTTATGGGTCTTTCATGAAAGCAGGTTTGAGAAGAGTCGACCATCTGCTAGTCACCTGTATGCCTGCTCCCTTTGAGCAAGCATGCAGGACATAACTCCTGAAGGACGAGGCACTTATAAAGAATTATAGCAAAGGCACTTTTCTCTTTATAACATTGACAGTCTTAGGAATGATGCATTTGCATTTAGACAGGCCCTTATAGTTGTTAGAAAGATTTAAGTTGATATCTTTTTTTTTTTTCTTCTAGTACTCTACAATGAAAAGCATTCTTTTGGTTAAATAATGTCATTCATTTATCGCCTTAGCAACTGCATACTTTGGCTAGCTAAGGTTCAGTAATTCCTGTAAGTACACATGAGAGGAAACAGCATATATTTGCAGATTCTGAGATTGCTTATCTGGAGTTCAGGTAAGGTCCAAATATATGCATGTCCCATGGGATACTTTTCCCTGGCCAAATGAAGGGAAGTATCTCATTTCACATGGGCTCCAGAGATGAATTTTGTGACTGAAACACCATCATGTTTTCAAGATGAATAAGCAAAAAACCAACACACATTTCTACATGTTTCTAGAAGATTTTATAGCCATACCAGAGGTTATGTAAGTCTCCTATTTTTTCATATACAAGGTCACTGCTTATTTGGGAATGAGGGCATCCTTCTGACTGATCAGGTGTCAAGGGTGTTTTGGGAGAAGCATGACAAACTCTGGTGGTGTCTTCATTTGTGTGTGGACTGAGGAGAACGTGCAAATGCACATGATCGCGGTCCAGGTCTCTTGATTGTCCAGATCAGAGACCTGGACAAAATGTGTTGCCATCTGCCAAGTTCTATTAGGTTATCTTTTGGGTTTTGTGTTTAGGTATAGACTCATACCTGGGTGCTATTCAGATGCAAGAGAGTTACATGGTCAAATAAACAGAGAAAACCAAAAGCCTTAAGAAAAGTATACAGTCAAGTCTAGTCTTTAAAAACAATTTCTTCTGCAATTTCTTCTTTACAAAATTGAAAAAAATTGTAAACAATATAGAAAAATCCTAAACCACCAAGAGTTAAACCTAGTTTCCTGTAACAAGTTGCTGAGATATACAAAAATAAAAATTATGATACCATTAAATTCCAGAAATTAGTATTAAAGTGTAAATTAACCAAGTTTTGATTGGAAAATAAAATCAAGTCTATGAAGTTCTGAACTGGTGCACTGGTGTAATAGATGCATCTTACATCACACAATAATGACTTTAATTTCATTCCAGCAGCTTCCTTCTCCAGGCACCCCAGTAAATGTTAGGTGATGCTGCATTTTACAGGCATTATTTTTACTGCTGTAGCATAAAAATCTTGAGCTATGAAGCTCAGCTGTCATCCATCTTTTTAGCGGCCACAGACTTTTCCACAGCACAATGAGTTATTGCTTGAATGTTTGAGACACTGTGACATACAAGACTATACTTCTTCCTACCTATATGCATGGCACAAGTGAACTGCAATACAGAGAGACTGGGCTTATCCTTTCGTAGAGGACTGAACATTTGTTACCTGATTAAAGAGACCATCTGAATTTGAGCCTGTTCCTTTACTCTTTTGCTCTACCAGAACTTAAAACTGCAGATTAAGGGTAGCCAAAACTACTTAAAGTTTCTCTGTGGGAAACTCCCAAGAACTCAAGGCAATAAAAATTTAAGTAATTTCATACTCCCTATAAAACATTCAACAAGAAGCCTTTATTTAGAACTCATATTAAGAACTAAGGCAGCAGGAATCGGAGAAAGAAATAGTTATAAACTCTGAAATAAAGCAGACAAATAACACAGATTATTGTTAGGAAATTTCCTTGTCTCAATAATGAATCTTGTTCAGTGTTTCAAAGAATCACCATTTAGAGGAACTTAATCTCATGTGCTCAGAATAGTTTGCATCTTTGCTAAATAAATTCTTTGATTCTAAGCAATATAAGTAGATGAGCAACCATTGTGACTACATAGTACATTAGTACACTTGAACCTCAAAGAAATGAAGGTTCATAGATAAGGCACAGCACAAGGATGATGGACTCAAGAAGCACTGATAACAGTTCTGCTTGAAGAAACTTGTTAGTATAAATGGCACCAACTTTCTGGAAGGAATAGATTTTATTGTGCCAAAGCGGTAAAATCAGCAAGGAAACGCGTTATAATTCTGCTCTTCTCCTTCCAAGAGCATTGTAATTGTAATTAGCTCTGATATGGTCTCAGTTTGAGAGAATATTTCTATTGTATATGCATATCCTATTCTTTTCTGTGTTAGCTTCCACTATTACAATATAGTTGTAGCCATGGACTGACACCAGTAGGCTTAGATGAGCTGTTAAGCCAGTGGTGGCAAAACTTTTCATGTCACATGAAATGCCATGCTCTGGCATGCATACCAGTTCTCGCACACATGCCACCAGTTTGCCTTCCCTTTGCTCTCTGTGATCTAAAAAATGGGACAGGTTTAAATTAGCTGGAACAAGCTAGACAAGAGTAAGGAAAGTTGAACTTGTTGATGAATGAAAGTAAAGTTTGTCTATCAGTTAGAAATATTATACATACATTTTCACAGATTGTTTCCCGCTTCCATGATGTTTTCTAACTATGTAAAGCCTGACAATTATTTGTGTCAGAACACTTCCTTTTACAATTCAAAATCCAAGTCAAAAAAAAAACCGTGCTAAACTTTGTAGGTGGAGAAAAAATCTTGACAGTGTGAGAGAAGAATACCCTAAAGGCCTCATAAACAGTGAGTAGATAATACACATTTAAAATATCTTAATAAAAAGCTGTTGAGTATTAAATGTATTTTTCAGTTAAGGGCCTCCTCAAAGTGTTTTTGACTGCTTAGCGTTGCCAGTACTGGATAGAGTTGCTCTTAGGCTGTTGTTAGGTGATTGCACAACTACTGCAAAATGGTTGAGGCCAGAATCTAACTGTAAAAGTGTTGCAAAAGCGCCGGGATTGGCATGAGTTTCACTGTCATCAAAATTATGAATTTGTCTCTCTGTATCTCATGTACTTGTAGTTTAGGCAACCTAAGGCATTGTTTTGCCTTCGTTTCTAGAAATGCCATGTACATAGGACACTGGGTTCTGAGTTTTATTCTGTGCTAAAAAGCATGGCATAGGGAACAGACTGTGGGGATTATGTGGCATACAGTGGGGAAAGTGATCCTTTTTTTTTACCTTAGAGCATGGAAACTCTCAGTCTAGTCTAGAGGGGAAAGCTTCTTTAACGCATGAGCCTTGAGGACCCCAGGAGACAAAGTTGTCAGGCACACCATCTCCAGTATATAGGTCAGTTCCTTCAAACAGCAGTCTGGCTCTGCAGCATTCAAGTCAGCAGGGTCAAGGCAGGGCACCCCCATCCCATCAAGGATGAAAAGTCTCTAAATTCTTCTAGGAAGCTATTTGCATACATTGGTCATGCCTATACCCCCTGGTAAAATGGCTCACTTGTGGATAAAGAAACTATTGAGATTTTGCGCTGCTTTTGTGGCTTTCCCTTTTCTTCAGAGGATGGAATAGGTGAGAAAAAAGCCATCACTGAAGAAGGCAAATGAATTAGAAAGGCAGGCCTAGATGAAAAGGAGGAAAAGGGAAGGGAGAGAAAAGGCTGGATAGGTAAAGAATATAGCCACATGTATTCTCTAATTGACTAATTTCATCCTACTCTCAAACCCTGCCTGTGGAAGTTTGCCATACAAACGAATGTTTTACCTCTCTTCACATCCCATCATTAATGAGGCTTTAAGACAAGGTCTATAAACCTAAAATTGCCTTAAATCAACAGGTCTTCCATGCATCCCCAGGAATCTGTGTTTTTCTCTCTGCTTCTGTCTCTATTTCTGTATTCTACTGTGCTTGCATGGAGGAGGTGGGAGAGGATGGGGTGCAGGATCCCATGTGTGTAAGTAATGGATACTAAAACTCTACTTCTAAAGGTTTTCACAGGTCTAAAGGGCTTATATTTAAACTGTGCTTCATTTGATTCAGGGGAATGCAGCAATGGAAAACATGACAACCAGAGGTGGGCTTGCAGCACATGCAGACATTCTTGAGCTTGCTTTCATTCAGCTCTTATGTTAAATCAATGAAAATTGGCAATCACATAGATTTCAACATAGACTAACTACATGAGGAAAGGCTGAGGATACTGAGTTGGATTTTTACAGATTATGTCACTGTGCAGGTTATCTTGAGGTAAAGCTCTCATGGTTACAATGTGCCCTGATGGTTTGTAGTATGGTGGATTTCATGGTTCTCTGAGAGTTTTTACCTTTTATGGAAGACCTAAATTTAGTTTGCTCAAGTGCTACTAATAATGGGGACCAGCACGTACCTAAGCCCCACAGTACCTTACATATACAGCTCCTGACCCTCAAGTATACCCTCAAGTATAGTCTCATAGGCCATCCTGTACCACACAGCTCAGTGCACAGCTTATGCTGTTTGGAGCTTCTTTTTTTCAAATAATAAATATTCAACACAGCTCAGTGAGCTCTGCTCAAAATGTATCCTGATAAATGACAGTTTGTAAAGCAGAAAAGCCATTTTTCTAAAATTTAATATTTACGTGAAATGTCTGAAAATGGACCTAATCCAGAGTGTTTACCACCTTCCACACCTCTGTACCTGTGTGAAGTTAAGAACAAATATAAAATTTTTCGAAAACCAGGATTTTATCATGTGTGCTTCAGAGACTGTGGTGCCCGCAAAGGCAGCTTGAGTGGACAAAGGAAAAATTAAGTGTGTGAATGGATTTGCAGAGACAGGGAGACTTTTCCTTCTTTCTCTCCATAGATGCTGGAAAAGTAATATTTCTTTAAAAACTCCTTTTTTTTTTTTTTTTTTTCTGAAACACTGAAATTTTACTTGAGAAAAAAGCATGCAAAAATCTGACGACAAAGAAATTAATCAGTGAGTCTTCTTCAACACACATCTTCTCATGTATTGTCTCCACTTTCTTGCAGAATTTTTTCAGGAGAGATTTATCTGCAAACACAGCCCAGATACATGAATTATGTGATTAAACCTACTGATAGGTTTTGTTTGTGCATTCTATGGAATGTAGGTATTTTACTGAATAAGGCTAATTGTTACATTTAGGTGCCAGCTCTCTGCAATGCAATTAAATGCTTTTCAATGGCAAACTTTAACTGAGCTGTCAGACAATAATAAAAATATTAAAGTATATTGAAAACTGGGGAAGAAGTTTTTTCTCACTTGACAGGATCTGAAATGTGCCTGTGGAAGTCATTCGGGTCTGAGCATTCATGCATGCACACTAAGCTCAAGATTCACAATTAATTCCTATTTCCACCTCCCCCACAGCCCGGGCTATCCGTTGTGCTTGTGCAGCTCAACATCAGTTCATAGCCTCGATATTGCTTGGTGCCCCAGGCTGCAGCTGCAGCTGCGTGGCAGGTTACTTGACTTACTCAGCAGCCCCGTCTGACACGGTGAGTATGGAGGAGGGGAAAGGAGTTTCACTGCTGTGCTAGGGCTGCCAGATCTGAGATGTTGCTTAGCCCTGTGCAACCAGGACCCCAACAGTTAAGAACCTCCTGCTCTTCAAAAATGGCACCCAGCCCACAGGCCCTAATGATGACCATAAATACAGAATGGAGTTGCTTGGAAGACCTTAATAAGAGGTCTGTGCCTTGCCCTGGTCAAATCTTATTTCAGAGCAACTTGAAATGACCTATTTCATCTTTATTTGTTGCAGCCTGTTGCTATCTCTAGTCAAATAAGGAAATATGCCTAAAGTGCCCTATATTTTATGACCCACAGCTGTGCCATCCTACTCATCAGAAAGAAGAAATTCAGCATCCGATTCACATGCTTTGACTGATCAGATCTTTGGGAACCCGTAAACATATTGAAACACGTTGATACAATCCATGCAATATTGAAGAAAATGCAATTATGGCAAAACATTTCAAATCAGTTTAGAGACATAAAATCCACATTTATTTTAGCCCTTAGCAATTTTAAGGAGTTTATGTTGACTTCAAATCATAATTTTTTTTAGTAAAAACAGATCTTCATTTTCTATGATACTAGAGCTTTCTTAGGAAGCAGACCATGGGGAAAAGAGGTGTGTGATTTGCAAAGAAGCCATAAAGCAACTTTATTTCCACTCTGAGCCGAGGAAAGTGTTTGGAGATATGCTCAGAGTCACATGCCCAAAGACAGAGCTGAAGCTAATGTAGTTTCCCTCCTACCCTACACTGTTGAATTTGGCCTTCAAACTATGCACAGAAATATCAGTAAAAAATGCCCCTACAAATAAATCCCTAGCTTTGTGGAAAATTGGAAACTGCCTGATCATGGTAATTACAGACCACACAGCTTTTCTTTATTCCCATTCAGAAGAAAGAGTTATCAACAAAGCGATCATGTTTCAATAAAGTCAGAAAGAAATCCATTTCATGTTTTATGTCCTTCTTGTTGTTTTATGGCCAAAGGTCCTGTGGGGCAGCAATTTTTCATCCAGGAAAATAAAGCTGATGCAAGATAATTTGTCCTTCAGACAGACATCCTCCTTCAGTCCACTCTTAGTAACTTATCTGAGTTGCCGAGGTGAAAAACACTTTTGTTTGCCATAGGTCACACATACAAACTAGAAATCTCATGTGTAGTTGTTTGAAGTTAATAGGACTTCTTCTCCGCTGGATGTTTGCTCAGGTCATGTTATAGAAGACTCCATGAGGGAGTTATTTCAGTGTAGGGGAACTTGACTGGCCTTGTTATTTCTCATTCAGAAAATCAAGGACACCATGCTGTGACCAGGGAAGCGTGCCTCACTTCCTACCATGTAGTGCTAGTATAACTTAATAATTTATGGATTCCACTTGAGTGAATCAGAGTAACCTCACGCAAGTCAATGAATGTGCATGAGGAGATGGAAACTCTGTGTTTCTTTTCATATGCTTTGATTAGTGCAAAGCAAGTGTCTGAGATGTCATGTAATACAAGTTTTGCCATCTGCAACTCAAAGCCCCTCTGGTGGTAATGAACTCACAGGATAGGATATGTAAGTGCCTGCAAGAGGTTAATGTGTCCAAGCTCCCCTTAAAGATACAGGAGACCTAGTTGTTACCATCAGTGCAACCTAGAGAGTGATTCAGCTGAGCAGTCACTTCTTCACGAGGAATTTACATGTTCCCATGGCTTCAGTGACTATATTGACTAGATTGTCCTCAATTATGATGGTAACTTACCCTCTTGACATGTGGGCAATGATATATAGACACTAAACTACAGGTGTTTTGGCCTCTGAGCTTGTCCCATTCATAGTGTTAGCTTGTCTTCTTGGCTTTTTCTCTTGTAAATAAAGATAGAGAAGTTCTTCTCAAGGTTAACTCATTTTTTTCTAAAACTACAGGGTTTAAAAATAAAAAACAAAACAAAATTAAATGAAGGTATTACTGCTGGTGATAAAGGAAACATAAGTACAGCTTAGCCTAGACAACTGATTTTTTAAAAGCTACAGTTAGGTGAACTGAATCCTAACCCCAAATATTTGTTCAAGTTTTGAAAACTGGATGCTTGGGAGCATGTAGAACTAAGAAAACCATGTCCTAATGATGACAGCCCAGTAACTCCATGGGCTGCTTTGTCACTAACATAATATCCACTGTCAGTTGTCAACTTGTCTGCTCACACGAAGCCAAGTTTACTATGCCTCTGTCCCCTACTGTCAGTGAAGCCACAGAGCAACACAAAAGGCTCTGGCATGAGCCAGGCTGGTATGCAGGACAGCTGCTGCATTGCCCCACCCCAGAGCCTAGCAAGGCACTTTTAAGATTTTCTCACTTTGAATGAGCCTGGTAGCCTTTACTTCCCACTTGTACCCTGCCAAATGACTTCTGCGTTGCTTTTAGCAGCAGCTGTGCTTAGTGTTGTGCAGTCAGCCAAATACAGCACACACGAGCAGGGCTCACCCAGGCAAAGCTGGTAGCCTCTGGCATCCAGAAACTCAGTTACTGGCACATGCGGTTTGTTACTGATTTATCGATTTGGCTTCTCTCTCTGAGCCTGTGGTGTTTATCTGAAGCCTTCATCATGTAAAACAGAAAAATTAATTATTCATATTATAATAGTGAAGCTTTCCCCTCTTCTGCTGTGGGCTAGAAAATAATGCATCTGATTCACAACATTGCTATGCTGTGCTACTTCTGGCACTTCAGGCTAAGTTTGGACAAAGTTACATGTGATCTACAAGCAATAAAGGCAAGAAATAACTTCTGGTTTATATTTGAATTCATCAGTAAATAATATAGCAAAGATTTTATGGGAATGTATAAAAAACATGGTAATATTTCTGATAGCAAAGTATTGCCTGGGATTTTGAGCACTGCCAGCAATATCCAGCAGGTGAAAGCTAGGAATGAGTGTTATGCTTACTCTCAAAGTCATTTTCAATATTGTTAAAAAAAGTAAGTGACTTTGAGAGGAAGTACAAAAACCAGTTCTGATATTCATCTGCTAGATATCCCTGTCATACCTACATTGTTTAAAACAATAGTGCTTGAACATGCTCCATCAGAGCAGTGAAGCTACTGTTGTAGGAGAAAACAAGATTTTGGCTTGCTAAATTTTACACATCCGGAAGAGGTGCTGGATCACTCTTATGGCAATATTGACTCATTTCCTTTGATAAATATTATCACAGTATATTTGATAACAAATATCAAAGAAAAAATTTTCTTTTTCACAGCATGATGGGACATTACTTTTCATAGCTGTGAATGAAAGGCTGATGTTACACAAGGGACAATTAAAAATAAAAGCTAAGGAATTAAGACATTCAACTGTATTTTAAAATTAATTGAGGAATGGTTAGTCTGTTTAAAAGCTATTCTTTTCTCATGAAACATACAGGTCTTTCTTTTTGTCTTCTCAGTCATTCATAACTTTTGCAAGTTATCCATAGTTCTTTTGCATGGATCTTATTAGAGACAGCTTTGTTGAATGTTAGTAATGGGACAACTTAAAATAAAAGGCCAAATTAATCCCATTCACTCTGTGCAGACAGGCTTTACTTGGATACTTCCGCTCTTTTCCACTTTTGCTTTCACACTTTCTCCTCCATAGCTGATAGTGACAGTAGGCTGGGTCCCTCAGAGAAGTCATATGAGACAGAGCTTGGGATAAGGGGCTCCTAATGCCTTGTCTGTGGAAATTATTTTACAGTTGCTGCCATTTATGCAGCCTGAACTGTCCTCTTGGATTATCTGTTCTTGTACCAAAACACAGTTACCTAAGCATTGAAGACCTTGCAAATAGCAGGAGTGATGGCAGTTACAACACACAACGGATGTCATGCTCCAACACACTAATACATACCATGGCATACAGTACAAACAAATTGTGAACTGAACTGCTTTTGAAATGGTGGTTTGTAGGAGTCCAGCTGAGTGGTAAACAGAGTTTGTCCCTTTCCCCAGACTGGGCTTAGTGTTATGCTTCTGCACACTCTGTCTCTCTTGGTTGACAACAGGTGTCCAGATTTACCAGTATTTCTTCTGCCCTACCTGTGATTTGCCATTTCTGCCTCTGCCTCAGTAATAGCAACAAAAATTCCTATGGAACTGGCTTTTGTGGTGCGTAGCCAGGCCATGCTGTGGGGGTAAGCCCAAGGATGTCTCACCCTTTCTAGCCTGAATAATACCCCTTCTGTCCTGGTACTTCCAAGAGCACAAGTGTGATCCAACCCATCTTACCCTGAGTACAGAAAAGCCTGTGAAATATTACTTGGTGTTGGATTCCAGTGGGATTACACTTCAGATGTGAATGAATGCCACCTTGCTGCTGTGTGAAAAGTACTGCTCAAGGACTTGCCAGGAATCAGCCTTTTATTGCCAAGTTTTCATTTACACTTTTCAGGGGCAATGTGCATAAATGCTACTACCCTTCACTACGCAACTTGCAGCTGAGCTGTCAAGAGTAGGAAAATTTCAGTGAAAGCTTGTATTTTTCTTCAGCTCTTTCAAACGGGATGAAGGCCTGGAGCACAGGGAAAAGCAGCTTCCTATTGATGATGGTGACTGACGATAAGCCATTATCACTGATGAGCTCAGAGCAGAGCTGGAGCGAAAGGGCCTGGATGCTCATCAGACTGAGGGTGCACGGCATTAAAGGGGATTAAACCAGCACAGTCTCTGCCAGCCTAATCCACTTGGCACCAATGAGCTGTAGGGAGGCTTCGATGCTTTGTGCTTATGGCATTTATGAGACGGCTTAAAAGAAAAGAAGTAGTCAGTTTAGTTGCCATGGAGGCTTTTTGTGGTAATTGACTTTTGTGATCCTTGTTTCCCCACTCCGCCCCTTCTTTTTTTTTTGTAACTGTTGATTACAAACTGTGCTCCACTCCACTTTAGTGGCCACAAAACATAGGAAGCCCTTATTTCACTGTAAAAAATCAGAACTTTAGGGCAGTACACAGGCTTATGAATATGCTGTGTATGGTTAGAGCACTGATGCAGCACTACCTTTGCTCTGATTTTGCTAAGGCAGGTCCATCTTTGTTAGGCAATGGAAATACTCCATGAAATTATCTGAGACTGAGATTGTGTCTCCATACCCTTTTCCAGTATCCAGAACCCAGTATACTAGAAGCTCTGGAAGGCAGCTTTCAGTGGTGGTATATGTCCTATAAGGAGGAAGGAGCAGCAAGAGAAAATCATGTCTTCTACAGTGAACTTGTTACTGATGGAGACAATTTCTGCCCTGAATGGGGCTGATCCACTTCAGATAACTCCTGATCCTAGTCACATGCTGGAGACAATAATGAAAGACTGCTTCTGTCTAAAAGGAAAAAGAAAATATTATTCTGTATAATCTATGGCTAGAGACAGTCTCCTCCCAGAAAAGGTCAGAGGAAGAGCCTAACTTTAGGTATTCTTACTTACCCAGAGATGAACTATCCCTGTCCATTGACTTAAACAAATGCAGAGCGTTTACGTTGCAGTCACCAGTAATGATACACCCGGCAGTGTGATGGGTGTTTTGGTTTTTTTATCTTTAATCAGCAGTGAAAAATATGTAACGGTCTATTTATTGAATAGCAAATGTCTGCAACAAAAGGATATGGGTTGCTTTTCTGGAGCACTGGATATTTTGTTGTCCTTTTTTGATTTATTACCTCAATGCATAAACCAAAGAGTGACATAATTCAGACTGACTCCAGCTCATATGACATGTGTGTTATTCCCTTATTTAAGCTGTTGCAAACAACTGAAATTGAAGTGTCAGTACTGGCAGGCTTGGAGTAGTGCAGTATTTGCTAAAAGGTAATTTTTTGGCATTAATGTAACAATGGCATTTAAGAGTTTTCCTCTTTTCATTTTTGACCTTTTCTGTCTGGATTGAGTTTTTGGATTAAGTTTTTGAATGATGTAACAAAATACCAGTACATTACTCCTTTGCAACAAGAAACCTGTTAAAATAAAGCACTGAATATATTTATTTGTAAGCTGAAAAGAGAAAGACAACATAAAAAAGCCACTAAACGGACAAAAACCCAGAGGCAGGTTTTTTTAGAGGCAAAGCCATTTGAAAGGCTTTCATTTTTCTTTGCTTTTGGAGTAACCACTGTGGATGTGAAGATAAGAGATCATTAGACCTACATCAGTATGTGGCACAAGGGCTGCTCTTCTGTAGCACATCAAGCATGCAATAACCCAACCAAAATTCCCACAGAAGTTAAACAATAGCCTCCTGTTTGTAGCTACCTCTGGTTCATTTAGTAGAAAATGTATAACCTAACTTTTATCAGATTCAGCTATAAAGACGAGGTGCTCAATATTTCCTGTGTTAAGTGGAGTTCTTTGATCCATTATCCTGCTAATTACCGATGGGCTTGACCTCTTCCTGGATTTAACTGCTCTTGCCCATTTTTTTCTGCCTCCCAGTATTTGCTTAATTAGACACAGCAATGAATGCTCCCACAGTTCAAGCCATCTTGAAGCACTTTGGCTTGTTTGTGTGGATTCTGCACCCTCTAATAGAGTCAGACTTGCTCAAGGACTGGATTCAAAGGCAAGGGAAATCAAGGGGAGACTCTAAGTCAAATGGCCAGAGCCCAGCACAGTAAATAAAACCCAGGGTGAGTCATGAAGTGTAACTGGAGCCAGGACAATTTGTACAAGCAGAGAATTTGGCCCAAAAGTTTACTTTCTAATCTTCAATTCACAGTAGCATTGTTTATGCAATGGATGTAAGAAACACTTAATTTAGTCCTGTGTGAGCACTGTATGTACAAAATGCTAAGGAAGAAAATGTTTCAATGTCTTTGAGAATGTTTCGTTGTCTTTGCACAGCGCACATATGAAACTTTGCAAGAGAGCTTATTTTTCAGAATATTTATAGCTACTTTTTAATTATTTGTAGGCTTGTAGACAGCTGACCTGGAAGACACAGTGAAAGGTGTTGTAGTCCTGACCTCAGCCCCAGGGAACGTGCCTGTCTCATTTCTGACATACATTTATCTACCCTACTTTTAAAACCATGATAGAGAACCTCTTCTCTATCTATTTCGGTGCTTTCCTGTAATAACAGTTAGATCTTTTTCCTGTTATATCTGTCTCTCCACAGCTGTAATACAGGCACATTAACTGTTATCTTCGCATTGGATAGGGAGAATGATTAATTCCTTTCTTTTTTTTGTGATACTGTGTTATATGTTTGAACATGGTCATCGTGTCTTCCTAGATTCTTCTTTTCCTAGACTAAACAAACAACTCTATCTAACCTGACAGTGTGGGTGATGAATTTGTAGGATCTTAGTGGAGCAAAGCTTGGGTTAGACCTTAAGTTAATGTGAAGGCCCTGTCATCTATGGGAAGTAGAAGGAGCTGCTCCTCTTTATAAGTGTTGAATGCCCACTAAAATCCATAGCCTGCCTGAACAGGCTACTGCCTGGCCAACGGAATTTGCTGATAGTTCATGGAGGAGCCACATTGCTCTCTCCTCACAATTTCATTAGTGTCCTGAGTATCCTGAGTGGTGCAGGAAGGCAGCATCCCTTGTAGAAACACTATATCAGTTTGCACACTCTTAAACAAGATGCATTAATGGGAAGAACTATACAGGCGGTGACCCTTTTAATGCTCACCCACACTGAAGGACCAAACAGAGGTGGAATCAGCATCTTTCTTCCATGAGGAATGCACCCATGCAGGTCAGGCCTGTGATCAGGAACTAAGCAGATTGTGTCATGTTTCACTTTAAAAATGGACCATGAGAAATTCTCCAATTACATTTCAGAAACAAAGACCTGAGATAGGCCTGTTATGCCTAAATGTAATATCTACAGGTGAAAGGAGAAAAGCAAAAGGCAGGGAACTGGAGGATAGAAAAAGCAGGATGGCTTTTATGAATTTTTTTCTGCATGGTTATGTCCTAGATATGTTTAAACACAGTTGAGGATTTTCCTTTGAGAATGAGGCACAGACTATATGTTATAGAACATATGGTTTTCCCTTCATTAAAGATGTTACTTTTTTCATTATCAGGCTTTCTTGGTGCTTTCAAAATTAGGTGTGAGTATTCAGTCCACCTACAGTTTTGTGTGTGAACTTCTGCTAGAGAAGAACTTTTCTCAAAGCTTGGGATATATCAAAGGCATTGTTTGAGATAGCCATGTTGCTGAGGGTTAAAAATTGAGTGTTTTAACATCTTCAAAGCACTCCTCTGGTTTATTTTGTCTCAGCAATATCTCAAACTGTAAGCATGAAAAGTCACTGGTTGGCCTTAGTCAAGATCTGAATTTTTTCCTCTGACTAGAGTGCAGATCTTATTTTAAATGAATAAACTGAATAACATATATTTTAGGGAATCCATGTGGTTTCTCACACCATGTGGTAGCTATTTATTTAGAAAACTACACCTCCTTTTGTGAGCTTTCAAAAATGTGTAAAGAACTGCTGGAAAACAAAAAGCATGTGTATGATTTTACTGTGTGACAACCAAATGCCCTGAAAGATACGCTAAAATGTGGGATTTGGGATTACTCACTGCTACATACACATATTTTTTCATCCATAGATCCTAGTGCTTATAAATACATAATATTCCCTTATTGTTCTTCCCATTCATTTTATTTCTTAATTTCCACTTCAGAAATGGAGTGTGTGTCATCATCTGTGTGTTACCAAAAGACAGTCAAATACTAGGCAAATTCCAAAGCTATACAGCGCAGATATAGCTATGGCCTCTGCATTCTCCTGTCTCCAGAAACCTTCCTGTACTGGGGAAGTTTTAATCTTGGACATTGACAACCTTCAGAAGATTTCAGAAAATGTAGCACATGCTTATCATCAAACTCTTAATTAAAGTGGGCTATGGCTCACAGAACAGTTACAGACATTTTACTGTGGTTCTGTGGGTCACAGGCACCCCATGAAATCACTGAGCCAGATAGTATTTTCCTCTGCTAGTCATGAGTTGATGGAAACTAGTTGTCTTTACTTCTTCTCAAAAAGAAAAAAAAAAAAAAAAGCTTTTTCGCACTTTCAAAGCAGAGTTCACCAGAGTGTGTCATTAATGCTTCAGTCAGCTTAGGGAGAAAGTGAAATTCTTACTTTTTCACGGATAAGGAAGCTAATATGGAGCTAATATGGAGAGTTGAAAGAGATGGTAACTGGATCCAGGCTACTCAGAGAAATAATGGCACTGTCAAACTGCAGTTAGGTCTTCTGGAACTGTAACTCATAGTTGACCAGTACTCAGCAGGGACTGTGTTCTGTCCTGCCTCTGCATTGACTTCCTTGTGTGAAACAGCTGTGAATGCCTACACTGTGGTGCCCCTTGTTTACTGTTACTGTGGACAACCTCTAAGTAAAAACATGCTGCAATTAAAATCCGCACCTTCTAGGAGCTCTATGAAGGTGCTAAAGCACACCAAACTCTAGATCACCAGTTTGCAATGACAAAAAGACATTATCTGACTGTAAAATTTATTTTGTGTTACCTGTCCAGCACAATTGTCCAAATGAGGCTCTACCTGCTGAGCCTTTCTTTGGGAGTAAAGTACAGTAACAACAACAAACAGTAAAGTACAGTTTGCATATTAAGTGCCCACACTAAGTGCCCACATTCTCAATATCAGAATCACGGGAGTAAAATCTAGCATACTCCCTCCCTCCCTCCCTCCCTCCCTCCCTTCCTCCCTCTCTGCCTTCCTCCCTCTCCAGAACATGCTGATGGGATCTTTTGTACTTTGCAGGCAGCCATACTATTCCTGATCAGGGAAAATCAAGTCATTTTCTACTGGTTATTCTTGAAATGTGCATCCTCCCAGGTTAAGCTTTTCATAAGCTTTGCCTGAAGTTTCTTAACATTTCTGCCACTAAAATAAAAGTAATGCTAGCATATTGCCAAACATCCAAGTGTTTTTTATTTCCCACTTTAACCATAATTGATAGCAATTTCTTTTGAAAATGATAAATCATAGTTTATTGCTACAGAGTTTCATAGAGAATGATAACAATGACAAACCTTACGGACACATCTTGTCAGGACTGACATTCCTGGCAGCACTGTTGTGTCCCTTCTATTTATCTTCTCATTTACTCTGAATTGTAATTCTCAAAATAGCATATGACAAAAAACACTCATCAGCTTCTCTATTTAGCTGAGAGCATTTGGGCAGCTGGCTCACTTTCTCCTTCCCAGATAGCATCTTTACTCTTCTGTAGAGTTCAGCGAGGTTGTAATGTGAAAATATATCCACGGTATGAGTTGGCATTCAGATGAAGAATTTAAATATAGGCCTAACTATTCTTGGCCTAAGCAAGCAAATGCCTTGAACCTAACTATATGCAGATGCTTCAAAGTACTGTACTTGCATAGAAAATCTTATTGCTTTACTAAAGTTATATAAGCAAAAAGGTGGTTGAGTGTCCACTGGGGAAGGAGTGGGATAGGCAGCTGTCATTATGCTGATAATGATAGTAAACACCACGGAATCTGTTCAAGATTCAGAATGCAACTTTTTTTTTCTTTTTTTCAGAAGATATAATGAGAACTTCTAATAATGGAAAAAATATTATAGAATATATGGAATCATAGAACTGCAAAAATAAAAATAGGATTCTCTTCTTGCTTGCTGGGGTATCTAGGTGATGAATAAGAAGAACTGAAGTAGCTGAGTTTTGAAAAAAAAAAAAATCTTATTAGTAACACTAGAACATAGCTTCAAGCTTTCGGGTTTCTCAGAATGTTACAGTCAGTGCCCAAGATCTGTTTAGGAAAAGATCCAGTGATTAAATGTGGGAACAGAGGTAGCACATCATGTAAAAAGCTAAAAGGTAGAATAACCTTTCCTGAGGCAAAGATAACCGAGGTCCAAGTTACCCCAACTCTTTACAGACCACAGTTCTAAAAAATGCACAGAGGTTTGTAGACCCATCAGTGCGTGAAAGTCAAATGGGAGATCAAACAACTAATTTTTTGTTGTTGTGATTATTTTTGTTTATTTTATTGGGGTTTTTTTTAGCATCTATCTGTCATGGCATTGTGATGGACTTCAAGCTGAAAGAAAATGTTTGAAGGTCCTTATGCTGATAATATTGAACCAGTCTTGGAATTTCCAAACTGTAGAGACAACAGTCTCCTAATTGCAGAGTCCTAGACCTGAGAAGGGCAAATGCTGTGTGAAAGCTCTTCGTGAAAGATAAGGAAGCACTGAGCTAACAGTCAGCCAGTGAAAGCAGGCATTGCTTGGTTATTTTCAGCTGTGAAAACAATAAAGTCACAACGATTAATACTACTCACAGCGCTAAAAACGATCATGAACTGAATGAATGATGTGTAGGAGTGGGAAAAAAACTGGTACTTGGAAAAAAAAAGTTTAGTTTTTATTTTATATTCTAAAATGAAGATTTGGAAATACAAGAAAAAGACAATCCTATACTTTAAAAAAAACCAACAACAACAGTTAGCCCAAGGGAGAAAATGGAACACAGCTAAGAAAGAGAAATGGAAATATAAAAATGTGGGTGGCGGTAAAGAATTTAATAGGCATGAACATAAATTAGAATCTAGTCATTGTGGGAATGTACCAAGAGAAACAAAAATAGGTGAGTACAGAGTTTGTCAGTGTACTTATGTCACGGTCGGGCGCGCAGGCGTCCAAACTGAAACTCATGAACAATAAGAAGCCTTTCTAATTATATCTAGAATAAAGAGAACCCTAATAGTGTGTGGGAGGGGATGGTCTACAATGGAAGGGGTGAAATTATCAGTAAGAGAGAAAAAGCAATTGTGCTCAGAATACATACATTTTTGTCATCTAAATAAAGCAATCTTGGACAAGCTTTCTTACACATTCCTTGGCCCTGAGATATTAAATATTAATAATATTTAAATAATATTATTAACATTAATAATAATTT